>JAQFVV010000007.1:0-291510 GCA_028023455.1 Epiperipatus broadwayi | reverse complement strand
AGACATCAGTCAATGTAAACATCAAAGTTAAGTTAGATGGTTCAAGTATCATAGGTTCAGAATACTATGAATCCTTTTTCTGATTGCTGTTTCAGTATAGATTTATTGTTTTCGAAAATACCTGGCATCATCAAAGGATACATCCATAGAATTAAATTAAAAAGTAGTTAAATTTTTCAACAACGTACTTACCCAGTACCTTACCAATACTGGACAGAAGTCCAACAGCAAATACAAAAAAGCTTGATTAGAAAATCATTAAAATTGGACTTTCACATTATGTTAATGCCCTGGTTGTTGTTAAGAAAAAGGATGGTTCCCTTCATGTTTGCCTGGATGCATGCACACTTAATCAGCACACTATTCCTGAGCATGATATCCCACCACCATTACAAGAACTACTTCTTGGATTTCGGGGGAGGAGAGTATTTTCAACATTTGATCTGACCACAAGCTACTGGCAAATCCCATTGCATCCAAAGAATCAGAAATATACAGCGTTTGCCATCAGGGCCACTCTTATATGTTCCAAAGAATGCCATTTGGCTTAATCCATAGTGGTGCGGGTTTGATCAGATGCTTAAATGTGGTCTTTTCCCAGAGATTCAAGGACTTAATAGTCATTTATGTTGATGATATTCTAATAGCGTCTGAAAACTTATCCCAACATCTAGATCATCTCAGTTTGTTCTTCTCTGAATGTTCCACACATAATATCAAAGTCAACCGTGAAAAATGCACTATAGCAGCTAAGGAAATCACCTTTCTTGGCCATTTAGTTAGTAACCTAGAAATAAAGCCACATTCAGATAAAATTTCTGCTATTCAGCAATTTCCAGTTCCAAAAACTTAAAAACACTTGAGGTTATTTTTGGGACTGTGTAATTATTACCATCATTTTTATAAGAATTTTTTTTTGATACCCTTCATTTGTCAGTGTAGCTAAAAAAATGTGAGCCCTGGGTTTGGACCACCAACCATGACAGGGAGTTTCAGACTATTAAAGACAACTTCTTAAAGTCAGTTATACTTGCATATCCAGACGTTGAAAATGAATTTTATCTTCAAACTGACAGTAGTGGGTATGTGTTGGGGGTTATCTTGTATCAACTTGGTGATGAGGAGGGCCTTGGGTACTAAACTTTCTTAGTCATCTTTTAAGGGAACCAGAACAAAATTACACAATGACGGAAAAAGAAGCTTTGGCCATAGTCTGGGGGTTCCAGAAACTTATACAAATATTATTGGGGTCCAATGTCATAGTATTGTCAGACCATCAGAGTCTGGAATTCTTAAATAAGAGTTATTTACACAATGACTGGTTGATTAGATGGAGCCTTTATCTGCAACAGTTTTCTCATCAAATTATGTATCATTCTGGCCAGGATAACATTGTCACTGACATTTTAACTCATCATCCTACCCGTCTTATACCAGAACCCTCCAACTGAAAACATTATCATATGCAACTTGACAACACTCGTTGAGGATGAAATAGTACAAAATTATCATGACTTGCCTATATTGCAGGCACAGGGTAATGAATTGAGAAAAATAATCCAAGTGCTTATTAATCCAGTTAGTTTAGGTAATAGAAAAGATACATTGATATGGTTAAAGATAAATATAAAATGTTTAATGGGATGTTAGTGAGAAAAGCTAAAAGAATGGAGGAAGATTCTTGGAGAGTGGTGATTTTTTTATGTTTGATAGATAAGTTAATTTATTATATTCATTGCCAGTATGTGCATTTTGAAGTCCAAGATTCAGCCCATCATTAAGAAGTATTTTTACTTTTACAACATGAATGAGATTATTACAACTAGACTTAGGGATTGTGAGATTTGTCTTAGGACTAAGTTCAGAGGCAAATCTTATGTGGGAACTTTACAACCCATCCTGCCCAATCAACCCAATGAATTGTTAGCCTTGGACTTTTATGAGCCCCTTCCTCCCTTTAACCGTCAGAAATTCATTCTTGTAACAAATGATGTGTTTTCTAAATTGGATTCTGCATTCCCAGTACCAAAGACGGACACCAAGAATGTGATCAAATACCTAGAATCCTCAATTTTTTTTAGTGGGTAAACCAGATACAATCATGAAAGACCACGCTACTGCTTTTATTTCCAATTATTGGAAGAAGTGGTGTAAGAAGCAAAATATCAAACATATTATGTGTTCAATACATAACCCTCAGTCAAATCCCAGTGAGATAATTATGCAGGAGATCAGGAGACTATTCTGAGTATATTTGGGTGGGGACCATAGAACATGGGTGCATAATTTGCCCAAAATTATCCATTATATTAATATTACTATAAATGAATCTACCAAAATGACACACTTCGATTGCATTTTTGTAAGGTTGAGCCCTTGTTAATTAAAACCTTTTTATCTGTCATTCCGGAACATGTTGATGTCTCGCATGATCTGACACTGGCATGCACTAACCTCAAAAACATAAGCGATAAATGTGTTCGCCACCATAAAGCTGGTCCTCATCCTTTCAAAATCCATGATCATGTAATGATTAGAACTCCTCACACCAGCAATCTTAAAAACCACACCATCAGAAAATTTCTAGATCTCTATGAAGGCCCTTATGAAGTGGTAAAACAAGTGGGTGAGAATGCATTTTTAGTTTCTACCCCAGAGAGAACAAGAGGTACCTAAAATGCTCGCAGCCTGATACCCTTTCCAAACAAAGTTTAATATTTGGTTTGAGATTCATAAAATCTGAAAGTTTAATTGCATATTTTCCATGTTCAAAATTAATGCTAGTGTATGATATTTAAATTACTAATTTACTATTGTTGTTGCTGATTGCATATTTTTTTTCATTACAAGAAAAGGCAAGTTGTGACCTTCTGCTTTGGCACCAGAAATAGTCATTGTAGTAGTGTGGTAGTATATCAGTAATATCTGATATAATCCTCTTTAAAAAAAATGAAATAACATGAAATTTTTTAAAAAAATTTTATTTTGAGTTAAAACTGTAATTAAAAGTAAGTGTAGGTATAATTAAAAGGTTTCTTAAATGTTTAGTATCTTGTTTTGGGGTATAATCAGTGATAGAATAGGGGAGTAGTTTGTTATATGCATAATCAGTACAGTTTGAGTTGATGCTTACTTGTTTTATTTGCTAATAAAGCAGTATTCAGTTTTGTTAGGATGATTTTCTAGTCCATTTGTTTTATACATTTAAAATTTATAGAATAAACAGTAAAATATGTTTCTCCCATCATCGTTCACATTGTCATTTCAGTCATATCAGTGTAATACCTATAGTATATTACTACTGAATATTCATGCATTATCCAACCTCATTTTTCATTTATATGTTTCATTAAGTCATTAAATATCCCACATTACATTCAAATATTTAATTTTATAAATAACAGTATTAAAATCTAGCTTAGTTACATTTTAAATACATCAATGAATTATGGACAGGTGGATTATATTGACAAATACTGTAAAATATTTTATTTATTAAAACAATTGCCATCAATTTTATTCTACTGTTTAAATAATATTTAATTATTAGTTCAATTTTTTTTTTCATTTATTTAAAAGACGAAATATTTTTTTTATCTCTGATTTTTTTAACTTTCACAAGTTTTTGCATAAATTAAGCAAGTTTGCAGTGGGAGGATGATTGACAATCTTTTTCTGATGATGTAAACATTGTCGTAAACAATTGGAACAGAACAAGGTGATGTAATGATTATTAAAAAAAAACTATAAAAGTCAATTATTATTACTTTTAAGAGGGTAATCAAACAAACTTTTAAAACAGCTATAACTAAGTTTTATTTAGCAAAGTTTAATAGTGCAAGTATTTTTCCTCTTCCAGAGTTCGAGTTGAAAATTTAAATATATTATTTGTTTACGAAATGTGTACTTAAAAACCACTAAATGATACATCAATTTGCTCCCAGATGATTGTTTAGATTTCCCAAAGTTATGCTAAAGTACATGTAAGTCTTAAATTATATTATTCAAGATAAATTGTTATTATTTAAGAAATAGGAATGCTTGATGGAACTGTAAAATTATTTTTTCTAAATTTAAACTTAACAGGAAAAAATAAAAGAATGTTTGTTTATTTTATAACAATTATTTTTTTAAGTTTAAATCATACTATGAAGGGAATAACTGCAATGTGCATCATTTTTATATGGGAAAGATGTGAACTATTATTAAACATTTTCAGACCTTTAATAAATAAATTTCATCCTAAATATAAAAAGAAAATTAAAAAATATACACAAGAATTATATAATTTTATTGATATATATATATTGGAATAGTGGACGTTTATTTCTACTTTTACTCATTGAAGGAGACAAAAAATTAAGTGTGCAAAAGAAATGAACAATTGATATTACCTGTTTTCTAAAATTAAAATGTGAAATAAATGATAAAATGGATAAACTTATATGTTTCTACTTATTAAAGGCATTTAAAAATTTTATGAATGAATAGGAAATATTACCTTATACATCTTAAAATGTGCATTGCCTGGTTAATGTTTCCTAATACACAGCATTAACAGGAAATCATAGCAAACAGCTAGAACATTGAACCTGTTATTTCAAATTAAAAATAATATTGTGTCATTTCTCCTGCAGGAATTGTGCCATTCTGTGTCAATATTTGTCTTATGCATTATAATTATTTTCCTTATCTATTTGGAGACATGACAAGGAAAGTCATGTAAAAAACTTTTATAAACTTTTCATTTCATTTGGAAGAAAAAAAAGAGAACTTTATTTTAATTAATAGTGTTTAGACAGTTAGTATTAGCTAAAATATGTTTATTATATGTATTGTTATATATTTTTTTCTTCTTCAAGAACGTCTAACAAATAGCATAATGAAAGAATACATTATGCTGGTAATTTTTATATTATTGTTATTATTTTAAGATAAATTTGGTCGTGTGTGTGTTAATAACACACGCTTATGATAAAATGAATGGAAGAGTCCATTTATAGTTCAAAAAAGTGAATAATTATTCTAAAAAGAGTTCATTATATTAAATCTTACCGTATATATTTTTTTTTATAAATTAGAAAATAATTATTTTCAATAATTATTTCATCTATAACATACAACTTTATTATTTATTTAGATTCAATTTTACTATAGTTTTGTGTCAATATCAATGCATTATAAAACAATTATTTATCTTGCTTTGTCCACCGTAATTATTATTTTATTCTCCAACCGTTCGTAGAACATTACCGAGTCCTAAATGTTGTCAGATATGAGATATTTATTCTTTATTAATTATAGCAGTAATAATTAATATTTTAACAGTAAATCTTTGCTTACTGCGATTTTAAATGGTCTGTATATCATTATGCTTATATATGTGTGTGTCCATTATTAAACTTATTTATAATTATATGTAATTGCAAGTAAAAATGATTTTAAATCAATCGGATTTGGAGGGAAAAATTATCAATCATTTTGAAGAATTAGAAAGTTATTTAAGAGAGAATTATTATTTGTTTGTTATGCCTGAATGAAAAATATTTTTGTGGTTTTATGCTATAAAGTTCACAATGATTTATAATATTTTATGGGATTGAGTCAGTGTATTTGTTAGTTGAATATTTAATATGGGTAGTTTGCCCAGTGTATTATAGTGTATAGGATTGAGTTATCCTTTATTTTCCATGTATTGTAGTATTTTGATAGGAGTGGATTGAGTCCTCCTGTTATATTTGATATGATGAATTAAATGTGTATGAAGCTAGAGATGTTATCTCTCTAATTTTCATTTGGTGATGTGTTATTCCACCAGTTGTTTAGTCTTAAAGATAGACATGGAAGTTATTGTTGTATTTACCTGATTTGAAGTATAGAAATCTTTTATCCCATGTGTGCATTGGATGTTTTCTAGCTTATGCTATAGCCTAGTGTTTGATAGTTTATGGATAAAAAAAAGAATAAAAGGAAAGTATAGTGTCTTATAAAAGAGCTGTATTGTAGTTAATAAATAAAGATTGATTGGTCTTCACTTTCATCCCTATTATGATTATATTGAAATATCATAAACAAACCGATTAGATTGATTAACATTAATTATTTATTGTCTTTGACACACAGCATAATACAGATTCATGCACAAATTATTAATTTTGAGATATAAAAAAATTCATTATTTATGTAGAACTTTACTTATCATGTTAAAACATTTTGTAGTAATCATTTAAGCTTCATCTCATTGATTTTTATCATTTAATCATAATTTGCATAAATAATCAAGCAAAGATAGGACATTAGTTAATGAATACATGATTTACTTTATTTTGGCAAAGCAGAACCTAGTTATTCAATAGAATACTTTACTTTGAAATTACAAAGAAAAATACATTTAATTTATAGAAGTATTTATTTTCTTTGGTAAGATAGTCCAATATTATTCCTAGTTTAAATCCTCTTATTGTAATTTTATTTAAGATACTTTTAAAGTAACAATGCAAAATCTTAATTTGTTCAGTTATTAGAATATTAATCTATGTCGTTGTTATAAATTTTTAATTAGTAAATGAGTGTTGTTCAGCAAAATGCTGAATATAAGATAATTTAGTAATCAGTTGGTAGAAGTGTAAGGCCACCTATTTTATTTTATTTTTTATTATTATTATTTTTGTATAAGTCTATCAGAAATCACCGATAGCTAAAAGGCCATTTCTTTTATGGTAAATGATATGGAGTCATTTAATTCATTTAATGCTAAAAATAAAAATGTTTTACCAATATATCAGAATGCACCTGATGAATGAAATATAGTAGATGTAAAAAGTCAACAAATTGTGTTGTATTATTTATTCTTGTATAAACTGTGAATAATAATATTAAATCCCTTTGGAATTTGTGTTCATACCAATAAAAGAAAAGTAAATGTTGATTTAGCTATTTTCTATTTGATTAATAAATATTTTGTTATCTAAATTTGTATTTGGAGTTTCTTCTATAGCATTCATTCATGTTTCACACTTCCACACATGCTTATACATTTATTTTATTTAATGTAACATAATTGTATTTTATTTAATTATAATAAATCTCTAGATATGATGATATTGATTTCCTTGATTCAAGCACTATATGAGATGCCAATTACATACTGATCATTTTTAAAAGGGTTTTGTTATTTAATAATCATTTAGATGATGAATTGAAATCAAAATGTGCCCGATTTCTTTCATTATCTAACTGCAAGTATCTAATTAGGGTATTGTTTGGTTTATAATATTACTTTCATAGTGTTAAATAATAATTTGAGATATAGAAATGTAGATCAAGCCATACCATAAGTTAATTCCCTGAGATCTTCAATTTTAATTTAGATTAGATAATAAATTCATTTAGCCAGATTAGATTAGTGAGTAATTAAGATTTAGTAATGATAAGTTTAGTTTGAGTTTAGATCTAGTGAATTATACATTACAATTTCTGAAATATTATTTTTATTTTATTTTAGTTATTAGTTTAATTGTATAATATAGTAGAGGTTGTTCAGTGCATATGGATGATGTGAGAACGAAATATAAAGTATTATTAATTAATTTTATCTGGTAGAATTTTACCAATTTAATTTTTGTTTAGCATAGACTTGATGGATGTTTATTCCTATTAGTTATAATATTTTCTCCCACATCTAATGTACATTGTACACCTCATACACCTCTGTATCCCTCAACTGAGTTAGTTTTAGGTGAAACTTTAATTAAGAAACTCATGAGTAAATTTAGGACAAAATTAGATTGATAACTTATTCTATGATTCATAGAATTGGCGCCCTGGGGTAATTGTTAGTGTTGGTGATAGGTGTGAGGGGTTACAGTGGGGGTTTTTGGATGCCCAACATGGTTGCTTGATTGATCAATGGTAGGGTAATTATGGGGCTGGTTTTCAGCATCTAATATATTGGGCTTGATGGTAGATAATGATGATGATCATAGTGTGGTTTTTGGACAGCCAATATGGTGGTTTGACTAATTGATGATGATGATTACAGGTTGAGTCTTTGGTTAGGACCTTGACAGATATATTTTGGGCTTTAATTTCAAACCCTATACTAAAAAAATATAAGAATTAATTTGCTAATAATTATATCAGTTTAAATTATTTTATTTATGTTAAAAATGACTTAGTCTATCATATATTGTAAATGAAATATGCAGGTCTTATTCCATGAAATCATATGTGTTTGATCAATGTCATCTGTTCATGAAATACAATTTTTTTCCCCTTATCATTATTTTATTTTCAATGTGTGGAAAAATGAATGTTATGTTGAAGAATTTGGATAGGCATACTATATTGTTTTGATGTATTTTGGGTGATGATGGGAGTTTGGATTGTTGGTTGAGGGTAGGATTGATGTATCTTGTTTTCTCTATTAGAAATATATCAACAAGTTAAAACTTTGCTAAAATAGAAAATATTGATATGTGTATTGATTTGGGTGAGTCCCAAGAGATATTGTCCACAGATGTAATCGTGTCCTCTCTTGATATGGATTCAGGAAATGAATCAATGAACTTAGTCAGCAGAGGAAGTAGTAGGGTGGAAGATGTCTCATCAAGGAGAAGGAATGAGTGATTCTCTGAGTGGTTTGATAAAATGATGAAACAAATGTTGGCAATGCAAGAAAAAAGTTCAAAAGAAATGTCAGAAATGAAGTCAAGAGATAAAATCAGAATTGTCAGAAAAAATAGATAGAAGTGCTCAAGAAATATCAGGAATAAAGTCAGAAATGTCAGGAATGAAGTTAGAAATGTCAGGAATAATGTCAGAGATAAAGTTAGAAATGTCAGACCAATTTAAAGAGCATTCAAAAGAAATGTCAGAAATGTCAGAGAAAATAGAAATAGGTGCTCAGTTAATAAGATCAGAAATGTCAGAGAAGTTGGAAGAACTAAGAAATAGTTCCCTCATACAAACAAAAGTATTAGAGGATAAAATTGAAGGTCAGACTGTAGAGTTGAAGGAAGTTAAAGAAGACATGAAAAGTCACATATGTAGATTGGAGGTGATCGAGGTAAATGTTAAAGAACAGATCCAACAAATCAGATTAGACAATGAGGAATCAGTCTCACAACTTAAAGGAGATATTAAAAAATGCTTTAGCAAGGCAGAAGTGATGATTGAAAATAAGGGACAGGAATATCAAATGTTATACAAGCAATATACTAGTGAGTGTACTATTGAATAAAATCAGAAAGTAGAGTTATTTGAAGAGGAATTAGGAAATGTAAGGAGTATAGAACAATATCAAGTTAAGATTGATGACCATACCTCCAGAATAGGTAGCCAAGTCGAGGAATGCCAAAATCAGATGAGAACTTTAAGTTCACAATTAGAGATACATAAGTCAGACCAAGGTAGGGTCGGTCAGATTGTAAGTGATCAATTAATGCAAATCACAAAAAGAGTGGGTGAGTTAGAGATAAAGGAGGAGGGTGCAGAAGCAAAAAGTATTAGATTAGAAGAAGTAAATGAAAGGTGCCAAAATATAAAGGCAGAAATGGAAGATAAGTTGAGGAATGAATTAAGTTGTGAGTGGAGGAATTGCCAGGTTAAATTAGAAAAACTTATACAAGATACTTTAACTCAGAAGCCAAATGCCAAGTTAGATATAGGGTGACCCTATGCTAAAGAGTTAGGCATTACTGAGATTAAAGAAATTTATCATGGCCCACCAGATCATTGTTCTCTAGAGTCCTTAGAAGATGTCGAGCTTAACAGAGTAGGCATCCAGAAATTGGGATCAGAAAAAATAAAGTCAAATAGTTAAAGGGAGTCCTGTGATTCTTTCGCACACAAATGTTTGACTGTCAAGACTTTCAAAGGGGAATACCTAGAAAATCCATATGGGTTTTTACAAAGCTTAGAAAAGTTATTCTTTTTGTGCCCACTGTCAGGGGCAGAAATAATTGCCATTTCCAGTAATCACTTGTATGGCTTCTGGAAAGATTGGTGGCAGTCACTATTTGATAAGCCACATGCCTATGGGGACTTTAAGTACTTTCATTTATCTAGCTTCTGGTGGGAGGATAGGCAAGACAATCTAAGATATCAAACTTCACAAGAAGGGTACAACCAGTACAAGGGCAGCTACACTCAATTTTTTAGGAAGCAGGCAGGAAGACTCAAAACCCTTACTGCTTATCCCTTGTCTGAGCAGCAGATAGTGTGTATTATATGGCACAATTTACCTCAGTATGTGAAGCAAATTCTAATTGCCACAGATAGGCAGACAATAGAGGAAGTAGTAGATATCTTGGATTCGATAGAAATAAGTGATAAAGTTAGTGATGGTAAGCCTAGGGTTAACAGGGAACCCCTTACCTCAGTGAATAGTATAAATGTCTCTACTAGATATCCGTGGCATCAGAATAGAATAGCTAGGAGTACAAGTAGATACAAAATGAGATCACAAGTTAGAAATAGGTCTTATTATAATCCTTATTCTCTTACAAAGAGAAAATGATGGTTGTCGGCCATCTACTAGCAGGGTACAGACTACCCCTAAAAAGGGTTTAATTAATGTAAAAAAATGCTGGAGCATTAAACCCGAAAGGACCTCAATGGATCATTCCTCACTTTGGGGCCCTACTTCTAAAGATCTGGGGAACACTATGTGCTGGCTTGTGAATAATTTAGATTTTGACGTGGAACATTGGGAATCTGAAAGGTTAGTTGAACCTCCTATTTTGTACAACTGCCCAATAATTAAATTAGTTATGTCAGGCTTAGTCATTAATGCCTTAATAGATTCAGGCAGTCAAGCTTCTTTAGTATAAGAGGAAGTGTATAGAAAAATTATCCAAATTGATCAATCTTTGCCTATTTTGCCACTCAAATCTTTGCATGTAACCCTTGCTAATGGGAAGAAAATTAAGTTGTCAAACAAACAAATTTTTATTACTAATGAAATTGGTACTTTAAAACTTGAACATGTATTTTTGATCATGCCCAGCCTGATTCATGAAGTTATAATAGGTTCAGACTTCATGACTCTTAACCAGTGTTCTATTAATTATAGTAATCATACTTTTATGTGTAGGGAAGAGATTTATCCTCTCTTAGAAAACTTGGTTAGTCAGGATAGTCAATTGATGGCTATGCTAGAGACATCAGTCAATGTAAACATCAAAGTTAAGTTAGATGGTTCAAGTATCATAGGTTCAGAATACTATGAATCCTTTTTCCGACTGCTATTTCAGTATAGATTTATTTTTTAGAAAATATGTGGCATCATCAAAGGATACATCCATAGAATTAAATTAAAAAGTAGTGAAATTTTTCAACAACATACTTACCCAGTACCTTACCAATACTGGACAGAAGTCCAACAGCAAATACAAAAAATGCTTGATTGGAAAATCATTAAAATTGGACCTTCACCTTATGTTAATCCCCTGGTTGTTGTTAAGAAAAAGGATGGTTCCCTCCATGTTTGCCTGGATGCATGCACACTTAATCAGCACACTATTCCTGAGCATGATGTCCCACCACCAGTACAAGAACTGCTTCTTGGATTTTTGGGGAGGAGAGTATTTTCAACATTTGATCTGACCGCAAGCTACTGGAAAATCCCATTGCATCCAGAGGATCAGAAATATACAGCCTTTTGCCATCAGGGCCACTCGTATATGTTCCAAAGAATGTCATTTGGCTTAATCAATAGTGGTGCGGGTTTGATCAGATGCTTAAATGCGGTCTTTTCTCAGAGACTCAAGGACTTAATAGTCATTTATGTTGATGATATTCTAGTAGCATCTGACAACTTATCGCAACATCTAGATCATCTCAGTTTGTTCTTCTCTGAATGTTGCTCACATAATATCAAAGTCAACCTTGAGAAATGCACTATAGCAGCTAAGGAAATCACCTTTCTTGGCCATTTAGTTAGTAACCTAGGAATAAAGCCACATCCAGATAAAATCTCTGCTATTCAGCAATTCCCAGTTCCAAGAACTAAGAAACATTTGAGGTCATTTTTGGGACTGTGTAATTATTACCATTGTTTTTACAAGAATTTTTCTTTTGATACCCTTCATTTGTCAGTGTTGCTAAAAAAATGTGAGCCCTGGGTTTGGACCACCAACCATGATGGGGAGTTTCAGACTATTAAAGACAACTTCTTAAAGTCAGTTATACTTGCATATCCAGACTTTGAAAAGGAATTTTATCTTCAAACTGACAGTAGTGGGTTTGGGTTAGGGGTTATCTGTATCAACATGGTGATGAGGGGGGCCCGGGTACTAAACTTTCTTAGTCATCATTTAAGGGAACCAGAACTAAATTACACAATGATAGAAAGAGAAGCTTTGGCAATAGTCTGGGAGTTCCAGAAACTTAGACATATATTATTGGGGTCCAATGTCATAGTACTGTCAGACCATCGGAGTCTGGAATTCTTAAATAAGAGTTATTTGCACAATGACCGGTTGATTAGATGGAGCCTTTATCTGCAACAGTTTTCTTATCAAATTATGTATCATTCTGGCCAGGATAACATTGTCACTGACATTTTAAGTCATCATCCTACTCCTGTCTTATACCAGAACCCTTCCACTGAAAACATTATCATATGCAACTTGACAACCCTACTTGAGGATGAAATAGTACAAAATTACCATGACTTGCCAATATGGAAGGTACAGGATAATGAATTGAGAAAAATAATTCAAGTGCTTATTAATCCAGTTAGATTAGGTAATAAGAAAATATACATTGATAGGGTTAAAGCTAGGTATAAAATGTTTAATGGGATGTTAGTGAGAAAAGCTAAAAGAATGGAAGAAGATTCTTGGAGGGTGGTGATTTCTTTATGTTTAATAGATAAGTTAATTTATTATATTCATTGCCAGTATGGGCATTTTGGAGTCCAAGATTCAGCCCATAATTAAGAAGTATTTTTACTTTTACAACATGAATGAGCTTATTACAACTAGACTTAGGGATTGTGAGATTTGTCTTAGGACTAAGTTCAGAGGCAAATCTTATGTGGGAACTTTAAAACCCATCCTGCCCAATCAACCCAATGAATTGTTAGCCTTGGACTTTTATGGGCCCCTTCCTCCCTTAAACTGTCAGAAATTCATTCTTGTATTATACGTTGTTCTCTAAATTGGTTTCTGCATTCCCAGTCCCAAAGACAGACACCAAGAATGTGATCAAACACCTAGAATCCTCTCAATTTCTTATAGTGGGTAAACCAGCTTCAATCTTGACAGACCATGCTACTGCTTTTATTTCCAATTATTGGAAGTGGTGTAAGAAGCAAAATATCAAACATATTATGTGTTCAATACGTAACCCTCAGTCAAATCCCAGTGAGATAATTATGCGGGAGATCAGCAGACTATTCCGAGTATATTTGGGTGGGGACCATAGACAATGGGTGCATAAATTGCCCAAAATTATCCATTATATTAACATTACTATAAATGAATCTACCAAAATGACACCCCTTCGATTGCATTTTGGTAAGGCTGAGCCCTTGTTAATTAAAACCCCTTTATCTGTCATTCTGGAACATGTTGATGTCTTGCATGATCTGACACTGGCATGCACTAACCTCAAAAAGATGGGTGATAAATGTGTTCACCACCATAAAGCTCGTCCTCATCCTTTCAAAATCCATGATTGTGTAATGATTAGAACTCCTCACACCAGCAATTTTAAAAAGCACACCTTCAGAAAATTTCTAGATCTCTATGAAGGCCCTTATGAAGTGGTAAAACAAGTGGGTGAGAACGCATTTTTAGTTTCTACCCCAAAGAGAATGAGAGGTACCTAAAATGCTCGCAGCCTGATACCCTTTCCAAACAAAGTTTAATATTTGGTGTGAGATTCATAAAGTCTGAATGGTTAATTGCATATTTTCCATGTTTAAAATTAATGCTAGTTTATGATATTTAAATTACTAATTTACTATTGTTGTTGCTAATTGCGTATTTCTTTTTTTTTTTTTCATTACAAGGGAAGGCGAGTTGTGACCTTCTGGTTTGGCACCAGAAATAGTCATTGTAGTAGTGTGGTAGTATATCAGTAATATCTGATATAATCCTCTTTAAAAAAAATGAAATAACGTGAAATTTTTTAAAAAAATTTTTATTTTGACTTAAAACTGTAATTAAAAGTAAGTGTAGGTATAATTAAAAGATTTCTTAAATGTTTAGTATCTTGTTTTGGGGTATAATCAGTGATAGAATAGGGGAGTAGTTTGTTATATGCATAATCAGTACAGTTTGAGTTGATGCTTACTTGTTTTATTTGTTCATAAAGCAGTATTCAGTTTTGTTAGAATGATTTTCTAGTCCATTTGTTTTATACATTTAAAATTTATAGAATAAACAGTAAAATATGTTTCACTCATCATCATTCACATTGTCATTTCAGTCATATCAGTGTAATACCTATAGCATATTACTACTGAATATTCATGCATTATCCAACCTCATTTTTCATTTATATGTTTCATTAAGTCATTAAATATCCCACATTACATTCAAATATTTAATTTTATAAATAACAGTATTAAAATCTAGCTTTGCTACATTTTAAATACATCAATGAATTATGGACAGGTGGATTATATTGACAAATACTGTAAAATATTTTATTTATTAAAACAATTGACATCAATTTTATTCTACTGTTTAAAAAATATTTAATTATTAGTCCAATTTTTTAATTTTTCATTTATTTAAAAGACGAAATATTTTTTTTTTCTGATTTTTTTAACTTTCACAAGTTTTTGCATAAATTAAGCAAGTTTGCAGTGGGAGGACGATTGACAATCTTTTTCTGATGATGTCAATATTGTCATAAACAATTGGAACAGAACAAGGTGATGTAATGATTATTAAAAAAAAAAAACTATAAAAGTCAATTATTATTACTTTTAAGAAGGTAATCAAACAAACTTTTAAGACAGCTATAACTAAGTTTTATTATGCAAAGTTTAATAGTGCAAGTATTTTTCCTCTTCCAGAGATTGAGTTGAAAATTTAAATATATTATTTGTTTACGAAATGTGTTCTTAAAAACCACTAAAAGATATGTCAATTTGCTCCCAGCTGATTGTTTAGATTTCCCAACGTTATGCTAAAGTACATGTAAGTGTTTTATTCTATTATTCAAGATAAATTGTTATTATTTAAGAAATGGGAATGCTTGATAGAACTGTAAAATTATTTTCTTTAAATTTAAACTTAACAGGAAAGGATAAAAGAATGTTTGTTTATTTTATAACAATTAATTTTTTAAGTTTAAATCATACAATGAATGAAATAACTGCAATGTGCATCATTTATATATGGGAAAGATGTGAACTATTATTATACATTTTCAGATCTTTAATAAACAAATTTCATGCTAAATATAAAAGAAAATTCAAAAATATACACAAGAATTATATAATTTTATTGATATATTTATTGGAATAGTAGATGTTTATTTCTACTTTTACTCATTGAAGGAGACAAAAAATTAAGTGTGCAAAAGAAATGAACAATTGATATTACCTGTTTTCTAAAATTAATATGTGAAATAAATGATAAAATGGATAAACTTATATGTTTCTACTTATTAAAGGCATTTTAAAATTTCATGAATGAATAGGAAATATTACCTTACACATCTTAAAATGTGCATTGCATGGTTAATGTTTTCTAATACACAGTGTTAACAGGAATTCATAGCAAACTGCTAGAACATTGAACCTGTTATTTCAAATTAAAAATAATATTGTGTCATTTCTCCTGCAGGAATTGTGCACTTCTGTGTCAATATTTGTCTTATGCATTATAATTATTTTCCTTATCTATTTGGAGACATGACAAGGAAAGTCATGTAAAAACTTTTATAAACTTTTCATTTCGTTTGGAAGAAAAAAAGAAGAGAACTTTATTTTAATTAATAGTGTTTAGACAGTTAGTATTAGTTAAAATATGTTTATTATATGTATCATTATATATTTTTTTCTTCTTCAAGAATGTCTCACAAATAGCATAATGAAAGAATACATTATGCTGGTAATTTTTATATTATTGTTATTATTTTAAGATAAATTTGGTCGTGTGTGTGTTAATAACACACGCTTATGATAAAATGAATGGATGAGTCCATTTATAGTTCAAAAGGGTGAATAATTATTCTAAAAAGAGTTCATTATATTAAAGCTTACAGTATATATTTTTTTTATAAATTAGAAAATAATTATTTTCAATAACTATTTCATCTATAACATACAACTTTATTATTTATTTAGATTCAATTTTACTATAGTTTTGTGTCAATATCAATGCATTATAAAACAATTATTTATCTTGCTTTGTCCACCGTAATTATTATTTTATTCTCCAACCGTTTGTAGAACATTACCCTGTCCTAAATGTTGTCAGATATGAGATATTTATTCTTTATTAATTATAGCAGTAATAATTAATATTTTAACAGTAAATCTTTGCTTACTGTGATTTTAAATGGTCTGTATATCATTATGCTTATACGTGTGTGTGTCCATTATTAAACTTATTTATAATTATATGTAATTGCAAGTAAAAATGATTTTAAATCAATCGGATTCGGAGGGAAAAGATGATCAATCATTTTGAAGAATTAGAAAGTTATTTAAGAGAGAATTATTATTTCTTTGTTATGCCTGAATGAAAAGTATTTTTGTGGCTATATGCTATAAAGTTCACAATGATTTATAATATTTTATGGGATTGAGTCAGTGTATTTGTTAGTTGAATATTTAATATGGGTAGTTTGCCCAGTGTATTGTAGTGTATAGGATTGAGTAATCCTTTATTTTCCATGTATTGTAGTATTTTGATAGGAGTGGATTGAGTCCTCCTTTTATATTTGATATGATGAATTAAATGTGTATGAAGCTAGAGATGTTATCTCTCTAATTTTCATTTGGTGATGTGTTATTCCACCAGTTGTTTAGTCTTAAAGATAGACATGGAAGTTATTGTTGTATTTACCTGATTTGAAGTATAGAAATCTTTTATCCCATGTGTGCATTGGATGTTTTCCAGCTTATGCTATAGCCTAGTGTTTGATAGTTTATGGATAAAAAAGAAGAATAAAAGGAAAGTATAGTGTCTTATAAAACAGCTGTATTGTAGTTAATAAATAAAGATTGATTGGTCTTCACTTTCGTCCATATTATGATTATATTGAAATATCATAAGCAAACCGATTAGATTGATTAACATTAAATATTTATTGTCTTTGACACACAGCATAATACAGATTCATGCACAAATTATTAATTTTGAGATATAAAAAAATTCATTATTAATGTAGAACTTTACTTATCATGTTAAAACATTTTGTAGTAATCATTTAAGCTTCATCTCATTGATTTTTATCATTTAATCATAATTTGCATAAATAATCAAGCAAAGATAGGACATTAGTTAATGAATACAATGATTTACTTTATTTTGGCAAAGCAGAACCTAGTTATTCAATAGAATACTTTATATTGAAATTACAAAGAAAAATACATTTAATTAATAGAAGTATTTATTTTCTTTGGTAAGATAGTTCAATATTATTCCTAGTTTAAATCCTTTTATTGTAATTTTATTTATGATACTTTTAAAGTAACAATGCAAAATCTTAATTTCTTCAGTAATTAGAATATTAATCTATGTTGTTGTTATAAATTTTTAATTAGTAAATGAGTGTTGTTCAGCAAAATGCTGAATATAAGATAATTTAGTAATCAGTTGGTAGAAGTGTAAGGCCACCTTTTTTTATTTTATTTTTTTATTATTATTATTTTTGTATAAGTCTATCAGAAATCACTGATATCTAAAAGGCCATTTGTTTTATGGTAAATGATATGGATTCATTTAATTCATTTAATGCTAAAAATAAAAATGTTTTACCAATGTATCAGAATGCACCTGATGAATGAAATATAGTAGATGTAAAAAGTCAACAAATTGTGGTGTATTATTTATTCTTGTATAAACTGTGAATAATAATATTAAATCCCTTTGGAATTTGTGTTCATACCAATAAAAGAAAAGTAAATGTTGATTTAGCTATTTTCTATTTGATTAATAAATATTTTGTTATCTAAATTTGTATTTGGAGTTTCTTCTATAGCATTCATTCGTGTTTCACACTTCCACACATGCTTATACATTTATTTTATTTAATGTAACATAATTGTATTTTATTTAATTATAATAAATCTCTAGATATGATGATATTGATTTCCTTGATTCAAACACTATATGAGATGCCAATTACCTACTGATCATTTTTAAAAGGGTTTTGTTATTTAATAATTGTTTAGATGATGAATTGAAATCAAAATGTGCCCGATTTCTTTCATTATCTAACTGCAAGTATCTAATTAGGGTATTGTTTGGTTTATAATATTACTTTCATAGTGTTAAATAATAATATTGAGATATAGAAATGTTAGATCAAGCCATACCATAAGTTAATTCCCTGAGATCTTCAATTTTAATTTAGATTAGATAATAAATTCATTTAGCCAGATTAGAGTAGTGAGTAATTAAAATTTAGTAATGATAAGTTTAGTTTGAGTTTAGATCTAGTGAATTATACATTACAATTTCTGAAATATTATTTTTATTTTATTTTAGTTATTAGTTTAATTGTATAATATAGTAGAGGTTGTTCAGTGCATATGGATGATGGGAGGAGGAAATATAAAGTATTATTAATTAATTTTAGCTGGTAGAATTTTACCAATTTAATTTTTGTTTAGCATAGAACTTGATAGATGTTTATTCCTATTAGTTATAATATTTTCTCCCACATCTAATGTACATTGTACACCTCATACACCTCTGTATCCCTCAACTGAGTTAGTTTTAGGTGAAAGCTTTAATTAAGAGCCTCATGAATAGATTTAGGATAAAATTAAATTGATATTTTATTCTATGATCCATAGAATTGGCGCCCTCGGGTAATTGTTAGTGTTGGTGATAGGTGTGAGGGGTTCAATATATATATATATATATATATATATATATATATATATATATATATATATATATATATATATATATATATATATATATATATATATATATATATATATATATATATATATAGGTATGTAGTGAGGATGGAGAAAGTGAAAGAAATAGGTAGCTAGGTAGATAGTTAAGTAGGTGAAAAGGTAGGTAAATAGACTTAAATAATATTTGTATGTCATCTTATAAGTTAATTTTTCATATTAATTCCACTATATCACAACCATCTATCAATGCATAAAGTATGCATTCATAGTTGCGATGAGGATTGCAGCATTCAAAACCAAAAATCTTTTTGAAAAAAATTCAAAGGCCACTATTTTTTCAATTTTTATGTATATAACATATTTTTGTATTTAAATTATGTTATTATATCTTTGATAAAGTCCATAAATAGTGGAAATATTGAGATGAAAAGAGATGTAATAATTTTTTTATATATTATTGATTCAAAAGTAATAAAATGAAGATTATGTTTTGAAAAAATTATGATTTTTACTATTATATTACCAAAAGTCATAGATGACATTGTTTTTTAAAATTTAAATTATTATGAATTTAATCTTCACAATTACATGTTTATTTTTTTTAATATGACATCATTACTAAATTAAGAAAATCTGTAACATACATATAAATTTATAAGCAATTTTTCTTCTACATAATACCAATTTTTTAAAGCTTACAGTCTGTAAGTAGAGTGACACTTTACCAGGAATAATATATATGTCATGCTTATATACATTATTTTTTATTATAGTCTGTAATTGCCTGATATTTTAAACACACGCACATATATATTAAGTACAATAATTATCTATTGTACTTGATCACTTATTTGCAAAGTTTTAAAATGAATAAAAATAGCTTTATTCTGTAAATTAAAATATAAATCAATTCAAATCTAATCATTATAAAAATCTCAGCTAATTTAACAACTATTTTTTATTTTGTAATTAATCAAGGCAATTTACCATATAAAATTTTGAAGCACAGTGAGAAACAGCTGTTTTTTTAATGCAGAAAGTTATTGAATGCAACTAGAGGCAATTCAATTGTTTATGCTTACATTTCTTGAAGTTAATCATTTCAGCTCATATATATATATATATATATATATATATATATATATATATATATATATATATATATATATATATCATTATAATCATTTATTAATGTATATTTAATTGTCAAAGCAATGCATTAGCTAGATCATTAAGAAAATAAAACAGTAATCACATGATGTATAAACTATAAGACATATGTTATAATATATTGTAATAAAGACTTCTATATTTAGTTTTTTTAAAACTATTTTGATTATGCCTATAATATTGATAGTAAAATTACCTAGAAAAAATGTGGTACAATGTGTGTAAAAATACAATATACATAAACAAAAGCATCATTGTATTAGTTCAGCTTGCAACTTATCTAGTCATGCACCTCAACTCTAAAGGTCGTCTGACTTGTCATATCTCACCACATTTGATATTCAACTAGGCAATGATACTAGACCTGAACTCCTCAAATCATTGTTGGTACTTCATATCTTTCTCATCTATCTCATTTATCAGATTGCCAAGTGCTTGTTTTATTTCAGAATTGTCTGTCTGAACACTGTTTAGGTTTATTGCCAACTGCTCCATTTCAGTGAACTGCCTGGTTTCTGTATTTTTTATTTCTATTTTTAGGTCTGCCCTGACATATACCTGTTTGCTCTTATGTTTTCTTCAATACTGATCATCCTATTATCCATATTTACTTTCATATTGCTGCTCATCTTTTTTTATACTGACTATGTTACTGTTCAACCTTGTTTTTATGCTGTTCATTTCTGCTTTCATGTCACCTATTAGGTTGCTTATCTCTCCTTTTATTTTGTGATTCATAATTGCCTCCATGCCCATGAGCATTTGGAGCATTTTTTCTATCATTGTCATCTCTCCTGTAACCTGCATTACTTTGCTTTCAGGTACATGAACCATCTCATAGTTGAGTGCTCCTTGAGCTTTAGGTAACACCTGATCTGCCACATGTGCTTATGGAGGATGATCAATCTCAATCATAGACTCCCCAGGCATTTTGATCAGTGAACACTCTTCCCCACCACTAATGATATCATCCTCTATTTTATTATCCCTAGTACTTTGTGGTTCCTCAGAACATTTTATATTTATTCTTAATAAACATTTTCTACTTCTGGTTATCATCAAATTTTTCTTTAATAATTCAGTATAAAGTTATTTGTTTCTTTTTAGATACAAATAAATATTTGTCATATGACCTTCTGCTACTTCTTGACATTTAGCACTTATATTTAACTTCTCTCTATTTATTTTTGTTTGTGTATATGTGATTTGTTAATGCCTACTTTTTAGTCTGTGCTTTTATATATGTAACTTATCTATATTAAATTTTGTTTATTAGTTAATTATTTATTTATGTTCTCAGTTTATCATTTCATTTTATCAGTTAACTTATATTCAGTATTTCATATGAGGTTTTTTTATAGTTGAGTGTATTAATTGTTTGCTATTTAGGTAAATCCATCAGTGTTAATAAGTTCCAAAATTGTTTTTTTATTTTATTTACCAACCCATTGTCTGGACCTCTTTACAAACTCTGATTTCATGCCCTAAAAATCTGAGTGCCAGATGTAACAATCTGGGTTTTGTATCAGAAGAAGGGTAACATATCTCACTATAGTCAGTCCTAGAATCTTTGAATAGGATGTTGTGAGTGACACAATGAAGTATCTAACCTGTGATCATATCTACCTACAATGGGCTAGCTTTAAGTTTATGATTAAATTTAAATGCAATTTGAGCTAGTTCATCCATATCTCACCCACTTTCAGATTCCATTATGCCTCAGTTTCAAACTCAGGTAAAAATTTGTCTTTCACTCTTCCTGGGTGAACTTACACTAGATAGCAACTACTGCACCTGTATATAGATTCCAATTAAAGATCCATTCATATTATTATATTGCCTAATAAGCATAAAATGTGTGAGTGGGTATATATATATATATATATATATATATATATATATATATATATATATATATTGTTATAAGATGATGAGTGAAGGTGTAAAATATTTTGATAAACTGGAGACCAATTTATAAAAAACCAATTAACAATATTTATTGAAAACAAAATATAAATGCAAAAATTCTTTAACATGATACAAAAAAAATAATTGTATGTGTGAAGAATGCATTTCTAATATATTAATGATTAATATATGTACTATTCCAACCATTAACCCATGGTAGAACTACATAAGGCACTAATTATGTAGAAAGCAAAATAATAAAAAATATTTAATCAAATTGATTATGAAGCTGATTTACTAGTTTATGATAATATATTCATAATAGCCATGTTGTTCAATTCTAGTTATTGACAATGCATCATCCTTAGGGATCCCCCAATGTATATACAATTTTCTAAAGTTGATAGGAAAGAGCATCAATGAGGAAGATTAATCATCCATCTGAAAAATATTAACATATATAATTGTTAGTTAATGATTCATGAATGAAACACAATGTCTATCCTGTAGTAGTGAATGTACTCAATAGGGAATAGTATACAAAGTCTTATCTCAATTCAAATCATAATAGGTATGATGATCAAATGTCAGGTCACTATAGAGGGAAACCTGACCTAAACTTTATTTAACATGCTAAAAAATATTCTTTCTAAGGTAATAAATTTTCATGTATCTACTTTCTTGCTTTCAATCACAATTGGATTTCTAAATTCTAAGCACATTTTTACTACCAAGTATGGACATAAATAAACCTAGAATTTTTATGAACAAATAAAAAAAAAATCAAAATGTTCCTAAGTTCACTTGATAATTGCTCATTAGTTTAGTAATAATGTATTTATGGATACAGTCTATTTTGCTTTGTATGATCCTCCTTCAATAGATCATTCATCACTTATGAGAATTCAATGGCAACATGTGTGAAATGGTGTTTCCATTTTCTGCAGTTGCTTTCCTTCTGAATCCATTTAGATGCTTATTGTAGGACTTTTGATGCTATTTTAGATATTGTATAGGCAAGTAGGTTAAATAGCCATGCTTCTATAATATGATTGTAGCAATTCAGATTCAGCTTTATGGCAATATTAATTTGGCCTGACTAAATTGCATAGCAGTTTATAATAGATTTACTTTATATTAATTTAACATTTGGCATTCAACAATTAAAATAAGAAAAAAGTTATTTCATCACACACACACACACACACACACACATATATATATATATATATATTGAAACAGAAATTCTGTTTCATGTATGTAATCTAAGATTTATTTTACCTCCCACCTAAAAAAGGTGTATATCAAAGAAGTTGATCCTATTTTTTTTTAAAAAAAAATAAAGCAAAAAGTTTATAAATTTACAAGAAAGTCATTATTTTCTATAATTGAGGAAAAAAAGATAAACAAACATTATTGATTTTATAATTTTAAATTATGATATAACATTTTAATTTTTGAAATTATGTTGTTGTACAAAATATAATATTTGCTTGAGGCTAAGTTATCAAATTGAAAACCATGACTTAATCCTCATGGTTCCTTATCTGTTCCACTAAAAGTAGTGGTTTAGTCCTTAAAAAGAGAAAATCACTCAGGCTTAAATGAAAGCTGTGCAACAAATCAGATAGTGGGTGTGCTACTGAATCAATACAGAGATCAGGGTATAAATAGTTGAGTTTGAAGTTCAGAGAAGATGATTAAAAATGAGTTAATAAGTAAGAAAAGTGAAAGAGTTAAAAAACTTAATTTTTTTTATCTAAGTGTTGCTTAACTGTTTAGTTGACAACTGACTCTGGTCACCTTGGAATATAAAATTTACAGCCACATTGCTAATGATGAAAAAGGAAAGTATTAATAAGTAAATCATATGGATGGAAGGCTAATTTTAATAGCTTCCTCTGTTTGTTCATAGCCATGAAACTCCAAGACTTGCCTGAGTAAACATCATGGAAAGTAAATAATGCCATTCAACTCAAATAAACTGACCTCTTTTTGAAGTGCAGTAGTAACCTGAAGTGAAGGAACAAACTGGATAAAATAAAGGTAACAATTTCATGAACTATTCAATACTTATATGTGTTTATAAAAAAACATCTTTCTTAAAATAAATTATGAATAATTATAATTATGTGAAAATATGTTTTATTGATGATAAATCATAAATATGTAAATGTCTTAAATGTTTATAATCAAAAGGCATTTTTAATAAGGAAAATCATAAATGGTTAACTTTTTATGTGTACATACATCTGAATTAAAATAAAATAAAAATGAATACTTATAACTATTTATATTGCTGATATACAAATAAGTATACCTGGAAGAATTAGAAATGCTGAACTGTTACATATAGCTATAACTAACTAAATTATAAATGAAACTGCTAATAAACTTATGTGTAGAAATATATGTCTGTGGCTGACCAAATAACAAATATTCATGCCATATACTAGAATAATTAAATTAATATTATAAATGAAACTGCTGATCAACTTATGTATAGACATATACCTCTGTGGCAGACCAAATAACAAATATTTATGCTATATATTAAAATAATTAAATAAAAATTATAAATGCACATCTATACTTGACTGGATTATAAATAGTTCACAAACCTGTAATTGCTTATATTACCTATTTACCTAACTGTGATGAATGTAAAAATAATGAAATGCTATATGAATTACAAGTTCTTAACTGCATATTTGCTTATATTACCTGTTTACTTACCTGTGATAAATTTAAAAATAATGAAGTACTATATGAATTACAAATGCTTACCTGCATATTGGTTGTGTATGAATAAAATAATGAAATTCATGTGTATAAATGCACATTTACACTTGAGTGGATTATAAATAGTCCACAAATCCAAAATTGCTTATATTACCTGTTTATCTACCTGTGATAAATTTAAAAATAATGAAGTACTATATAAATTACAAATGCTTACCTGCATATTGGTTATGTGTGAATAAAATAATGAAACTTATGCATATAAATGGACATTTATACTTGAATTGATTATAAAGAGTCCACAAATCTGGAATTGCTTATATTACCTGTTTACCTACCTGTGATAAATTTAAAAATAATGAAGTACTATATGAATTACAAATGGTTACATTCATATTGGTTGTGTATAAATAAAATAATGAAACTTATGTGTATAAATACTCATGTATACTTGACTGAATTATAAAAGCTTTGTAAATCTGGAATTGCTCATCTTTTTTTATTTACCTAACTAAAAGGATATACAGATGTGGAACAAATAGTTAAAAATATTCATGCAGTAATGGTAGATGTCTACTTGATTAAAGACCCTTTGACTTCTTCACACAATATAAATTAAAATGAGCCTTCATTTGAAATGAAGGATGAACTTTATTGCAAGGACTTATCAATATCATTGTTAATAGAGCTGTTGTTAGTTAAAATTAATTTTAGTTGTTCTGTTTCATTTTTTTGCACCACTAATTATTCATTGCACTTATTGCTGAGAATTTCATGCCTCCTGAGCTATGTCTCACATAATTAGACCTAGGTAAGTCAGGTTGCAGTGAGATGGTACTCTAGTGGTGTGGCTTGTGAAACTAGACACAGAAATTTCTAGGTGTTTCCAGTCTCTATGATGCTACATCCTCTGATTAGCAGGAAATATTGTTGTAGGAAGGGTGACATATGTATTGGGGAAAGCCAATCGATGGTTATTTCTTACAATATGCTCATCAGAAAATTGTTACAACTGAGGTAATAAAGGAGTTGTATGGGGATCCGGTTACATTTGGAGCCCAACGTGGGGCCTGATCTAGCTATCCTATCCTTAGGCATAAAGCAGTCTGAAATAAGTAATAAATAAAAAAAGAAATAAAAAAGGCATAAGCAAATCACAATTCTGTGATGTGAACAGTGTATATGATGCAGTGATGTGATTTGTTCAAAAATGGTGAAACAAAAGAAGAGAACATAAATATGAATCACATAAACGGTAGATAGAGAATAAAACAGGCATGTCAAAAAAGATGGAGTTAAATCATGGTGTGGATAAGTTGAGAAGCTTGTCAAAATAAAAAGTACAAACAAAATAAATAAATATTGATGATAACCAGATCAAAAACAAAAAATAATGAATACAGAAAGTATAGAGAATCTTCCTGAGGAAGAAGATAAACAAGAAGTCAAAGCAGATGATCAAAGAAGTCACAGAAAACAGGGGAGATGTTCATGTTAGCTCAGTTAATGGAAATGATAAAAGAAAATAGCAAAGAACAGAGAGAACAGAGAAAAGAGAACAAGAATAGAGGAAGATAAAAAAGAACAGAGAGAAGAGGGAGAAGAAGACAACAAGAAAAAAGATGAAGATAAAAATAATATAAAGAACAGAGAAAAGAAGACAACAAGAAAAGAGAGGAACAGAAAGAAGACAACAAAAAAAGTGAGGAACAGAGAGAATACAACAAAAAAAAGAAAGGAAGATAAAAAAGAACATAGAGAACAGAGAGAAGACAAAAGAGAATCAAAAGAACAAATCAGAGAAATACCTGAAATCTAAAATGAAAAGTTCAACCAGTTAATAAAAGAAATGACTAGAGAACAGAGAGAAGACAAAAGAGAATTGAAAGAACAAACCAGAGAAATAACTGAAAGCCAAAATGAAAAGTTCAACCAGTTAATAAAAGAAATGACTAACAAAATATTACAAATTAGAGAAGAAGTGATGGAGGATGTAAAATGCTAACTAATAGAGCAAGAAGTCAAAATGACCCAGATATGCGAGGCCATGGATATACAAAGATAATAAGAATCCATGCAGGAGAAGGTGGATATATTAACCACCCAGATGAAAGAGATAGAAATAAAAAGTAGCAATATATTGCCTAAACAAGGAAAGGCAGAAACAGTCCAAAAGAAAGTCAAAAAGAGAGTTACCAAGTTAGTCATGAAGTCCCTATAATTAACATGATGTCTGGAATTGTAAATCAATTCTTAAAAATTGGAACATTTTCTGGGAGCTGTAATGAAGCACCTATAAAATATGAAAAAAGTTTGGAGAGGAACTTTAGTATTAATGTTTTGACACAAGAGGAAAAACTGGCAATAGCATTTAGTCATCTCCAAGGTGCAGCACAAGCATGGTGGAATTCACTGTTCACCCAACCTACAAATTTTGATGATTTTAATAGGCACTAATAAGCCATTACTGGAGTGATGATTATCAGGGGGGATTAAATACAAGGTGTCCCAGAAGAAATGTTCATCTGGAGAGACTTATACACCCTTCTTTAGATGACAGGTGGCTAGGTTAAGAGCCTTGACATCTGACCCCCTATCTGAACTCGAGATTATTAGATTGATACAGCACAGCTTCTCAAGTTATGTAGAAAAAATGCTAATTGGGACTGATCATCGATCTATTGAGCAGGTTGCTGAACTATTAACAGCATATGATAGCTGCATCACATCAGCAACCAAGGAAGGATGAGCAAAACAATGACAAAACAAACTTCCCTATAAAAGAGATGATGGGCCTAGAATAGGAGTCATCAGATAGAAAAGGAAAATGCTTCTTCATAAATATAGCAACTATGATTTCACCACCATGGCATCATCACCCAAGAAATGGGATACTACCATGGAAAAGGCAAAGAAGATATTCAACAGGCAATATGTATAGCCTATACCAAATCCAGGTTATAAAAAGATCAAATAGCGATTATAACTTGCAGAAAAGTGTGGCTAGAAACACAAGCCACCATGATGAGGTATGGCCTGAAAAACATCTGAAAATAGAACAAAATTGAAGTTCATCACCTGAAAACAAAAAAAGGTGCCATAGCAGAACTGATCATGATCAGCAATCTCCCAAACCAGGTTGTAGTTACAATATAGAACAATAAAATAAAGTTAGGTGATGGGAGAAGTTTGGGAATGGGATGTACTAATGCATGAATTTGTGTTTTTCATGTCGAGGTGAGTGGATTATTGAGCAGATGTGCTTGGATGCATTTTGTTCATGATGGTCCAAAGTATATGCTCAGCAGTATCCAGACATGGATTTTGAGCTCCTAGAGTAGTCCAGTGGTGAATATATATAGGCCTTCTGAATAGGCCTTAGTCTCATGAATAAACCAAATGAATAAGCCCCTAAGACTCACAGAAGCTGAGCAGGGTTGGCTCAGTGCCAATTTTTTTCTGGCTCCTACCCTTAGTTGGATGATCCCTCTAGGTACAAGAGAGGTAGTGCTTAAAAATGAGATATTTTATCATGACATCATGGTGCAGTGTGTAATAGTAGTTTGTGCTTCCCATCTTTTTACTCTAGCATTGGAGGCTACAGTTCATGTATTCACTTGTCCAGCTCATCTTATCTATTTCATCAGCAAATCTAAAACAGTAGATAGGCAGTAATGAGAAATGATATGTATATTATGTGGAATAAAATCATACTTCCAGGAGATTTCATCCCAAAATTTGGTGGTGGGGTGATGAAACAGAAACTCTGTTTCACAAATGTATTCTAAGATTTATTTTACCCTCCCACCTAAAAAAGGCAGATGTATATGAAAGAAGTTGATCCTATTTTTTTTTAAAAAAAATAAAGCAAAAAGTTCATAAATTTACAAGAAAGTCATTATTTTCTATAATTGAAAAAAAAAAGATAAACCAACATTGATGATTTTATAATTTTAAATTATGATATAAATATGTCACTAAGTATTTATTTAAAGATAGCATTATTAAAATATTACATTTTAATTTTTGAAATGATGTTGTTGTACAAAATATAATATTTACTTGAAGCAAATTATTCAAATTGAAAAACATGGCTTAATCCTCATGATTCCTTATCTGTCCCTCTAAAAGTAGTGGTCCAATCCTTAAGAAGGGAAAAGAACTCGAGCATAAATGAAAGCTGTGTAACAAATCAGATACAGTGGAAATGCTGCTGAGTCAATCCAGAGATCAGGGTATAAATAGTTGAGTTTGAAGTTTAGAGAAGATTTTTAAAAGGAGTTAAAGAGTAAGAAAAGTGAAAGAGTTAAAGAAGTTAAATTTTTTATGTAAGTGCTGCTTAACTCTTTAGGTGATAACTGATTTTAGTCACCTTGGAATATATTATTTACAGCCACATTGCTAATGATGCAACAGGAAAGTATTAATAAAGAAATCATAAGGATGGAAGACTAATTGTAATAGCTTCATCTCTTTGTCCATAGCCATGAATCTCCAAGACTTGCCTGAGTGAACATCATGGAAAGTAAATAATGCCAATCAACTCAAATAAACTGACCTCTTTTTAAAATACAGTAGTAACCTGAAGTGAAGGAACAAACTCAATAAAATGAAGGTAACAATTTCATGAAATATTCAATAATTATATGTGTTTATAAAAAAAACAAAAAAAAAACATCTTTCTGAAAATAAATTATGAATAATTATAGCTATGTGAAAATACATTTTATTGGTGATAAATCATAAATACATAAATGTTTTAAATGTATACAATCAAACGGCATTTTTAGTAAGGTAAATCATAAATGATTAACTTTTTATATGCAGATACATCTGAATTAAATAAAATAAAAACGAATACTTATAACTATTTATACTGCTGATATACAAATAAGTATACCTGGAAGAATTAAAAATGCTGAACTATTATATATAGCTATAACTAACTAAATTATAAATGAAACTGCTGATAAACTTGTGTAGAAATATACCTCTGCGGCTGACCAAATAACAAATATTCTTGCTATATACTAGAATAATTAAATTAATATTATAAATGAAACTGCTGATCAACTTATGTATAGACATATACCTCTGTGGCAGACCAAATAACAAATATTTATGCTATATATTAGAATAATTAAATAAAAATTATAAATGCACATCTATACTTGACTGGATTATAAATAGTTCACAAACCTGGATTTGCTTATATTACCTGTTTACATACCTGTGATAAATGTAAAAGTAATAAAATGCTATATGAATTACAAATGCTTACCTGCATATTTTCTTATATTACCTGTTTACCTATCTGTGATAAATTTAAAAATAATGAAGTACTATATGAATTACAAATACTTACCTGCATATTGGTTGTGTATGAATAAAATAATGAAACTTATGTGTATAAATGCACATTTATACTTAACTGGATTATAAATATTCCACAAATCTGGAATTGCTTATATTACCTATTTACCTACCTAAAAGGATATACAGATATGGAACAAATAGTTAAAAATATTCATACAGTAATGGTAGACATCTACTTGATAAAAGACCCTTCGACATCTTCACACAGAATAAATTAAAATGAGCCTTCCTTTGAAATGAAGGATGAACTTTATTGGAAGGACTTATCAATATCATTGTTAATAAAACTGTTGTTACTTAAAAAATAATTTTAATTGTTCAGTTTCATTTTTTTGCATCACTAGTTATTCATTGCACTTGTTCACGAGAATTTCCTGCCTCCTGAGCTATATCTGGCATAACTAGACCTAGGTAAGTTAGGTTGTAGTGAGATGGAACTCTACTGGTGCTCTATGGTGCTACATTTTCTGATGAATAGGAAATATTGTTGTAGGGGGGTGATGTTGGTATTGGGGAAAGCTAATTGATGGTTCCTTCCTACAATATGCTCACCAGGAAATTGTTACAACCAAGATAATAAAGAGGTTGTATGGGGATCCGGTTACAATATATATATATATGCTTGTGATGTTTTACTTCTATTTTCTCTGTGTTTGGATAATAACACAGTTTTTTATTTTTAAATGTCAATTTTAAAAAATACAGTTCTTTTGTCAAATTGCATGAATTTATCAAACTTTTCTTTGTATAAATGTTGACGACAGTTTCTTATAATTTTGCATTATGAAGATTATTCAAATAATTTAGAATGTTCACAAGAGTGGTCCATTTTCTATTGAATTCGAACATTCATTCGATCTTCAAAGATTGGTTTCTTGCAGTTAGTATAGCATTTCAAAAATAACAAAAGATGACGGAAATGTGTTTAATTTCCACTGCTTTTATATGGGCATTTCCATTTTCTTTTCTTTGTGTGTAGCTGGCTATTCTTCCTTGTATTATATTTATTGTAAATAAAAATAAAATTATGTAATGGAATTCTACTTTTATATTTCATACTTGGTTACCTAGTGATTGGCTGACATTAAGTCATCACTATGTAGACTAGGTGTAAGTCTTTCTTAGTGATGTTTAACACATTTATAAATAAATCATTGTTGGTCTATATATATATCAAGCATTTATTTAACTGTATTTTTTATTTGTCATTTAACAAAGGAAATTACTTCATTTTGATATTTGTTGAATTTTGTACTTAATAAAGAAAACACTAATCATGTAAATATATATCATCAACAATCATCAATCCATTGCAGGATGAAGGTCTCTCCAAATTCAACCCATATTCTCCAATCTTTAACTTCTCTTCTCCACATCACCCCTGTCACACTTTCTTATTTCATCTATCCATCTAACACGCGGTCTCTTTCTGGGTCTTTACAATCTTTTGGAATCCAGTTTAAGATTTCAAATGTCCATCTATTATCATCTGTTCTAGCAATATGTCAAGCCCAATTCCACTTCAATCTTTTAATTTTTTCAATGAGGTCAGTAACACCTGTTTGTTCTCTTACCCATACATTGCGTTTTTGATCTCTTATTATTATTCCCAACATGCATCTATCCATACTTCTTTGAGTGGTCTGAAGTCTCTGCATTGCTCTTCTATTAATTGTCCAAGTCTCAGGTCCATAAGTAAAAACTTGTAAAACACATTTGTTAAAAACCTTTCTTTTCAAACACATAGGCAAATTTCCTTTTAGTACCAAGTTATTTCTACCAAAAGCAGTCCAACCAAGTTTAATTCTATGACTAATTTCATCCATTATGTTTCCATCTGTATTAATAATCTGACCAAAGTATTTATAGCTGTAAACTTCTTCTAACTGATCATAATCAATCTTTATTTTCATATTTTGACCAAATCGATTAAACATTACTTTGGTCTTTTTAACATTTATCTTTAGTCCTATTTTCCTACTTTCATCTGATACCTCCTGCAACATTTCTTGCAGCTTTAAAGCATTATTTGCAAAAACAACTACATCTGCAAAATCTAAATGACTTAAATAATCTTCATTTACTTTCAGTTCTTTAGCTTCCCATTTTCATTCACAAAATACATTTTGCAGCACTGTGAAAAAGTTTTGGAGATATAGAGTTACACTGTCTTACACCCTCCTCAATGTTGACTTTCCCAGTATCATTATGTAATCTAATTGTTGCTGTTGCATATTTATAAATATTCTTTATATTATGACAATATTCTGGATCTATACCCTGATGATCCAATGCTTTAATCACTGAAGAAATGTTTATAGAATCAAATGCCTTTTCATAATCTACAAATCCAAAACATAATGGCAATTCATATTCATTTCTCCTTTCTATTACTTCTCTTAATACCTGGATATAATTTACTGTACTAAAACCACTTTTAAATCCAGCTTGTTCCCTTGGTTAGTGGAAATCCAAAGATTTCTGTAGACGAGTTGTAATTATCTTGGTAAAAATTTTGTATAAAACTGAGAAAAAGCTGAGTCTGTAATTTTTAATATCTTCTTTATCACCTTTTTAAAATATTAATATTAATACTGCATTCTTCCAATCATCTGAGACATCTTTATTATTTAGACATTTGGTATATAACTCTGCTAAAAAAATTCTATTTCTTCACCTGCTTCTTTTAATATATGACATGTAATTCCATTATCACCTGGAGCCTTTCTTTTTTTCGTATATTTAATTACATGTCTCACTTCTTTAGTTAAAATTCTGGGCAAGTCGGAAGATGTAATAGATATAGGACGGTTCTTTATTACTATATAATTCTTGATAAAAGTCTTCTACCCATTTCGTGATGTCATCTCTCTTTTTAGTAATAATTCCATATTTTTTCTTATTGCAGATATAAATTGTTTACCAATACCAAAATGTTGTTTTATATTCTTGAGATTTTTATTTTTTTCTACAGCTTTCCTTGCTAGTTCACAGTTATACTTTCTTATATCACTTTCAACTCTTTTCTGCACCATTATACAACATTCGAGATATTCAATCCTCTTTAATGCATCATTTTTGTATATCTTCATATTCCTTTTTTTCTTAATATATTCTCTAGTCTCAGTAGAAATTTTATTGGTCAATTGCTGATATTTTTTACCACCTATTTTTGTTGCAGTTTTTAAAAGTGTATTACATATTTTCATATTAATTTCATTCAAATATGAATCATGTTCAAAATCTACTAATTCTTGAAACCGATTTGTAAGTTCTAATTTAAATTCATTAGAATGTTTCTGAAGGTTAGGAATATCAACTATAAATAATGTTTTCCTTAATAATTTTTGTCTCTCTAATTTGGCATTAACATGTATCTTACATTTTACTAATCGATGATCACTTTGTGTGTTAAATTTATTATGAAAATTACAATCTTGAAATATGTAATTTCTGTTATTCAAAATATAATCCAATTCTGCTGTACCTTCATTTGGATGCTTCCATGTCCATTTCCTTTTAACATTTTTCTCAAAAAAAAGAATTCATAATATAAAGTTTTTCTTTTTCTACAAACTCCACAAGTCTATGACCTCTTTCATTCCTATTATCCTAACCAAAATTATCAAACAGCACTTTCATCTTTCATTTGTTTACCAATTTTAGTATTAAAGTCTCTCATAATAATTTTAAAATGTTGTTTATTCTGATCAAAAGCCTTTTGTACATCCATATAAAAATCTTCTACTACTTCATTACTGTGATAACTTGTTGGGGCATAAACCTGAATTATCTGGATTTGGTATCTGTTATTAAGTTGTATAACTAACCTTGCCACTCTGTCTAATATATACATCAATCTCTACAAGGTTGTTCTTCCACTTTTTATTTGTAATGAATTTTACACCGCTTGTATTTCCAATATTTCTGCTTTTAAAATAGAGTACATGTCCACTTTTGAAATGAATAATCTCTTCACCTTTTTTCTAACTTCACAAAGTCCAATAATGTCCCATTTAATATGAGACAGTTTTTCTAATCCTCACAATCTTTCTTCACTTGATAGTGACCTGCAGTTATGAGTACCTAAATAAAAAGTCACTATCAAATGGCAGCCTGGGTCCACAATCAGAGGATTCTTAGAACCCTCCACTGCCACCAACCACTGCCTTGGTTGGTGACTTTACAGCCTCCTGGGAATAAGGGCTATGAATTATTTTTGTCTGTCATAATTGTATATATGTATTGGAAAAATATTTACCATTTACCCAAGCATTCATTCTGCCATATCAGACAACTGAGAAGAAAGACCATGGTGTTTCTTGATCTTAAATTCAGAAGTAAAAACCAATAAACTCACCATGCTGGCTAATGCATGTTGGTGAGCAGCCCATCCATGTTTGTATACTATATGAAAAATCACATAGTAGTAACAGCTGCAATGACAAAAATGTATGAAGTGGACATTAGGAATTTGCCCTGATCAGTTCCTTTATGGTGTCCAAGAGGAATCAAATGGTCTTATTTCAGTTAATAGCAAACTCCTTTCTGTATGTATATATATATATATATATATATATACATACACACATATATATATATATATATATATATATATATATACATGTGTGTATGTTTACACAAAAAAGTAATATGGCATTTTTAGCCTCTTGTTAGCTAAGTTTATGTTTTAAATGGGTTTGATTTGCTGGTGTGGATAAATCAATAAAGGCTGGTTTCAATAGTTTTGTAAGCTACCCTTACAATATATAATAATAATAAAAAATCAAAAAAAAAAAAACTATGTTTACTGAATTTAAAATGTGTGTGTATTGCACATATTATTGAGAATAACACAAGCAATGAACAAACTTTTAATGTTTTCTTTATCAAAAGAAAAAAAAATGCTTGACTTTAGAAATTAAACTTTACTTTTAATAAGTAAGAATAAAAGATTTGTTAATTAAAGTTCAAAGTTACCTGATCATTTTCACTTTTTATGAATGTCCCAGGTTTGAATTTTCAGACTGCTTGCCTAACTTATAGCTTCAACTGGTTGGTTTAACTGGTTTCTACCATTTAAAAATGAGTTGTTGCAGATACTTTGAGATAAATATGAATTGGTTGACTTGCTTGTTTCTACTATTTTCCAGAGAGTTATTACAAATACCATTAGATAAATATGAAAAAGAGTTATTAAAAATACTTTTAGATAAATATGAACTGGTTGATTTGCTTGTTTCTACCATTTTAAAAAGAGTTATTGTAGATGCTTTAGATAAATGTGAGGAAAACTTTAAATAAAATTGATTTATAGCTTAATCAAACTTGGTTATATGGTTTTTATACATTTCTTTTCTTTTCTCTTCTTTTTCCTTCTCCCTCCATTCAACATTGATGATCCTATAATAGGCCAGGAGACAGAAAAGAAGCCTCTCAAATAGCTTATGTGGTTGGCTTTAAACTCGATTATTCTTTTGGTTACTATCGACCGGTATATGGGTCCAGAGATAGATCAGTGAGCTAACCCATAGATGACAGGTTTCAAGGAACAGAAATTGGCAATATTAGCATGACATCCTGATTGTTTCACAAACAGCCAAAATATATATAAGTACCATTATATGTTGTATTATCAACCTCTGTAAAGGATTCAATTTAAATCCATCTTTTTTCTTTAAACTAATTTTGCTGTAAATTACTTATATGTGCGACATCTTCTTCTATGCTGGCTTTTTAATAAGAGTCATATTTTCTTCTTTAAATTTTTAAAGAGAGAAATAACAAATCAAACAACTCCTTCTGAGTTTAATAAAAAAAAAAACTTTAACCTTACGGCTCATTTTTTTTAGTTTACAATAACTTGCTTATTGACAAAAGAAAAAAAACTTAAAAGATGCCTTCCAAATACTACATATTGTTCAGTGATTCTCCTTAAAATTATTAACTGAATGCCTGCCATCAAACAACATGTTATTAAATCATCTTGCTTGGTAAAATTATTAAACTGAATGCCTCTCAAAAACTGCCCCCTCTTTATATTTCAATTTCTAATCAAAGAAAAAAAAATCTATCAAAACTAATTGTGATTTTAGAGATAGCAATTAAAGCTCACCTAGATGGTTTTAAGTCATTAACAAACAAAAAAGAAGATTAATAATTATTTTTTCTGTCTAAGCATTCTCTTTCCATCCTTAAGATAATCTAAGATACAACTAAAAAAACTTCATTCTAAAGTCAATAAAGACTTGTGTAAAATAATGTCTTATGTTTAAAACAGGTGGTCTCTTTTACACTCTTTTACATGTGTACCTCTTTTATCTACTAATCATTTTTACACCCTTCTCACTAGTTTTCTTTTTCATTTTACAGAAATAAAACTAAATAACTGAATATATTAGTTATTTAATAAAAATATTATATCAAAATATCATTTCTTATACAGTCTTTTCATCCACTACTGCTCATTATTAATTATCTATAAACTATATAATAATACTTGCACACATAAATCTCTATATAAAAGAAAAAAATATTTTTAATTGAATATATATGTGTGTGAGAATGAAAACATATATGTATGTACATTTGTCTCACTCCCAAACAAATAAAAATTTTAATAGTCTCTCTTATAGAACTACCTTCCTAAACAATTAACTAAATGCTATTGTCTAATCAGAATGACATTATTTATTCTTATCCACTTTGGACTATTAAACAAGTATTCTACATGTATCACTTCTTACTAATTCCAGAACAACTTGCTATTGGATTCCTATTTCCATTGATCATGGGTCTACTACTTTGAATTAGATCATTAGAGTTATTCCCAGGACTACCTTTATTTGGTTTACTGGGTTTTGTGGAATAGTGTCAATCTAACTGATTATTCACAATCCTTATAGTGGAGATTTTATAACCATAGCTCTCCTCCCTTCTATAATTACCTTCAGCCATACTTTCTTTAGCTCCCAAGGCATCCAACAGGTCTGCCAATCTCTCTGGGGAGTACACATCAGCCACTACCATATATATATTCCCAGGCCTTTCTATGTTCAGTTTGCTGGGTTTTGTGGGATAGGGTCAACCTAACTGGTTGCTTCCAACTCTTCTACTGGAGACTTTATAACTATTGCTCTCCTTCCTCCTAGAATAACTTTCAGCCATATTTCCTGTAGCTCCCAAATGCCTCAAACATGTCTGCCACACTTTCTGGAGAATATATATCAGCAGCTACCTTTAATTCTAAGGTGCAGGCCCCACTGTATATATCCTCTTTGGGATTACTCTTTTCTTGAACAGCAGCCATCACATCATTTTCATATGGCTTGGCTATGGTTGCATAAATTTCTGGCACTATTTCTTGTTTTACTTCAGCCATCTTGTTATCTGTCTCTTTGCTCAAATCCTCTATTTGACTATTCATTTTCTGTGATGGCTGATCCATCTTATTATCAAATCCCTGAGACTGTCCATTTCTAAACTTTAATGTTTCTTGGAAGAATTGCCTCATTGCTTGAGCATGTTGATCAAACCTCTGATTTATTTCTTGATTCATTTTTCTGAATTGTGTCATTATAATGGGAAACCATTCTGGTTAGCCTTTCTTTTCTACCTCCTCCATTTCTTCAGTGACTAATTCTTTGTTTTGTTCCATATTACTCTTTTCTACACTAGCTTCTAAATTTATAAAATATTTATATTCCTTATTTTAGCTTTGTTTTATCCTGCTCCTAGATCTCCTATACATCCAGAGTCAACATCTTTATCCATCTATACTTCAAAATTTGCAACCACTATTTCTTATCCATAATTCTCCTCATCCATCTATCTATATTTCAACTACCCTATATCAACCTAACTTCCATCATCACTTACTTTTACTTATATCTGATTGACAAAGTATGATGTCATAGCCCCTATTTAAAACATTTATTTAGGAATAAGCTATTTCTATATTAGTGTGCCTTGTTTCTACCATCATTTATCTAGATTTTCAATGCTTTCATAAAACATAACTCTCTCTATCCCTAATTTAATAAATTAAGCCAAAATAATTTATATAATACATATGCCTATATTTATAATAGAGTTCATACCCCAGTTATATACTTATCTATCCTCCTAGAGATATGACAGATATTGACAGCCAAAAGAATGATTAGCAATTTACAATTGTGAGATAGATAAAATAATTCAATCACTGCACTTAAAGCACACAATGTTCTATGAACAGTCAGATGATCATCCCAATTCAGTCACTCTAAGCAACTACAACCCATAATAGTTTATTGCAAACACTGTTGCACTGCCCTGCTTACTTCCAAGTCTTAGGGGCTATAATTCACAAAATACTGCCTTGCTTATCTTTAAAGTCTTAGAAGCAACTATTATATGTCAGTAAAAAAAAATATGCCTTACTCTCTCTGGAGACTTAAAGGTGAAATATTATATATCAGAGAAAACTATGCCTTGCTCTCTCTGGAGTCTTAGAGGCTAAGTCATGGCAGGACTACTGTTAACTGCTTCATGATAAATAATAACTGATATCATAATCTGGGTTGGAGCAGTGAATGAGATAAATCAATCACCAGTGGCATGAATACATCACATCTTCAAGGCAATGACAAAAATTCTCCATCCATCATCAAAAATTGTAATATAACCAACCAACCTCCAACAGTCAAATATCCAATCCAACCTCCAAAAATCATAGATTTTCTATAACACAAACTTTTCAAATATGAACAAAATTATTATTCTACAATTGAATGCTATTAATATTTCTATGCTTATCTGGCAGCAATGCTATATTTCATTGATTAGCAAAATATTTAATAAACAGTGCTATAAATTTTAACACTTACTATAAATTGTGATATCTATATAATTTTAAAATTAAAACTAAGCTGTTTAATAGCTGTATTTATTTATCATTATCAAAAAACAATGCAACAATAGTAATCATCATCATAAGGCCAAAATATTTCTATATATATATAAAAAAATGACACACACAAAAAATTTCCTTTTTTTAAAGACTATACATCTGCCATCATTATATACTACATATCTCTCAGGTATGTGGCGTATTTCAAGCCCTATTTAGCTTATTTCGAGCCCTAGTTGGCGCACCATTTGTAACAGAATAATAAATTTGTAACAGAGTATAAAATATATTTAGATGATAAATGAAAAAATGATAGATGAAATGATACAGTGATAGTCGCTATAATTAAAAAAAAAACAAGATATGCTCTAGTGGTTCATCATTTGTAACCAAATAAAATTAAATGTGAAATGAATTTACTATGTTAGCTGATATACAATTTATAATTAAATAAGGATGATGCTAACATATAAATAAGAACATATACATATCATGCTTTAGTTGGGTGTCTATTTGTAACTAATTAAATATAACACCATAGCCTACTTGCAACTATTATAAACATTAATTCTGTCACGTTAATAAAGAGATAAATAAATTACCCCATTTCTCATCACACAAAATAAAATGAAAATTAATCATTGTTTTATTTAAGATTTAAAATATTTCGATATTGGGAAGTCATTTTAACTAACAAAATATACTAGCCATTGTCATCAGATAAACCAATATTAGCTATAGCAACTGAATAAAATTACTGTGAAATCCATGAAGTACATTACGCTTATCTCCAATAATAGGTTCTTTTAACAAAAAATCCTTCCCATTCCTCGTTCCATATATATAAGACCATTCATGGGCACACGCACACACTGGGGCTATTTATAATAACTTTACAAAAAATATCACAGAAAGTTAATAAGTTGGAAAAGGGATTTGATAACTTTTATTCAGCTTAGCTAAGTACATGTGTTTTCCACGGGCACCACTAGATTGTTTCAAACCTAGATAAATGCTATCTGACCATAGTGTACTGAGTTCAAATTCATTCGGTACATTTTTTACTACACATGACTTGGATGACTAATGAACAAAAAATTGACATTCGTATATTTTTATCCATGTCAATAAAATTATAAGATCCCAAATATCACAAAATTTATGTACCCAAGACTCTTATAGACATTACTAACTCAGTTTAAGTATATTGATGACCAGATGCAAGTGTACTCTTATTAATGGCTTCCAAACACACATAGTGAAGACCATTACTGACATATATGGCCATTAATCCTAGTTACTTAATTTAATTATTTATCATAATATAATGATGATGATGATGATACCAGCAATAGCTTTATAATGAACTCATCACAATAAATTTATCTTTCATAAACTTATAGGCACTTCTCAAAATCGTCCTATGTTAAACTGGGATTTAAATATAACACTCACTAGCATTTATATACATTTATGGTTATTTACTCAAAATAATTTTATAGTTAAAACTAGGATTCAATAATACCAGTGATGATGAATGATCATCATGAATCTCACCACATGATATTCAACTTTTTATAAACCCCTATTTACTAAACATATTAATTATGTTAAAGATTGGATTTAATGATTATTATTTATTCAATAATGATGGTGATCATAACTCTTGTACAGTATTATGTTTAAACGGTGATTTAATCAGTAATATGATATCCATCTTTAATGAGGATGATCACATCATGGGCACAACATAATTTTAGTTTTCTATTATTAACCTATAATTATTAAAAAAATAGGTTTAATGTCAAGCGTAATCCTTAAACACCCTTAAATGTAAATCAGTATTCTATGCCTACTTAACATTTGCGAGTGATGATGATCATTTAAAACAATAGAATCAAGACAAGAAAAATACAACAATATTTTTAATAACAACTCGTAAACTAAATATGATATAATTATATTTATTAACACTCTTTCTTTTTTATATAAACTAAATTAATAAATGTATAATTGACTTTATTAAATATATATAATTAAACAAAATATCTTATTACTATATGCGTAACCAACTAACTTTATATATCTGCTCTTTCTTTGTTACTACATATTTTGAAATAGTTAGCTCAAAATGACATTAAAAAAAATACTTCATTGAATGCTTACTTAAGACTTTCCTTACTTATTACATATCATAAAAGTAAATTTCATTTATTATAATGTGTGTGTTTCTTCACTTTTAAACATATGTGAAGCCCTACTCTTCAATTTACTATATTTAAATTAACTATGCATAACCTATTCTTTTGAGGGGTCTTTATAACCATTTTCACACGCACACACTCTGTGATATGTCAACATATATATTTAAAATGTATACCCCTATATTATGGATTAATACATAAATCACATATATAAAAAAAATATTATTGCAACTTTGAGTAACAAAATAAATAACAATAAAAAAAAACATTATCAAGCATATATTGATAGGTTGAACAATAATAATAAAAAAAAACATTTTAGTATTACAATATATAATAATAATAAAAACTAAAAAAAAAAAAAAACTATGTTTAATAAATTTAAATTGTGTGTGCATTGCATGTATTATTGAGAATAACACAATCAACGAACAAACTCTTAATGTTTTCTGTATCAAAAGAAAAAAAATAAAATGCTTGACTTTAGAAATTAAAGTTTACTTTTAATAAGTAAGAATAAAAGATTTGTTAATTAAAGTTCAAAGTTACCCGATCATTTTCACTTCTTATGAAAGTCCCAGGTTTGAAATTTCAGACTGCTTGTCTAACTTATAGCTTCAACTTGTTGGTTTGACTGTTTCTACCATTTAAAAATGAGTTGTTGCAGATACTTTGAGGTAAATATGAATTGGTTGACTTGCTTGTTTCTACCATTTTCAAAAGAGTTATTACAAATACTTTTAGAGAAATATGAACTGGTTGATTTGCTTGTTTCTACCATTTTAAAAAGTGTTATTACAAATACTTTTAGATAAATATGAACTAGTTGATTTGCTTGTTTCTATCATTTAAAAAAGAGTTATTGCAGCTGCTTTAGATAAATGTGAGGAAAACTTTAAAAAAATGATTTATAGCTTAATCAAACTTGGTTATATGGTTTTTATACATTTCTTTTCTTTTCGCTTCCTTCCCTGTCTCCCTCCATTCAACATTGATGATCCTATAATAGGCCAGGAGACAGAAAAGAAGCCTCTCAAATAGCAGATGTGGTTGGCTTTAAACTCGATTATTCTTTTGGTTACTATCGACCGGTATATGGGTCCATAGATAGATCAGTGAGCTAACCCATAGATGACAGGTTTCAAGGAACAGAAATTGGCAATATTAGCATGACATTCTGATTGTTTCACAAACAGCCAAAATATATATAAGTACCATTATATGTTGTATTATTAGCCTCTGTAAAGGATTCAATTTAAATCCATTTCTTTTCTTTAAACTAATTTTGCTGTAAATTACTTATATATGCAACATCTTCTTCTATGCTGGCTTTCAAATAAGAGTCATATTTTCTTCTTTAAATTTTTAAAGAGAGAAATAACAAATCAAACAACTCCTTCTGAGTTTAATAAAAAAAAAAACTTTAACCTTAATGGCTCATTTCTTTTAGTTTAAAAGAACTGCATATTCGACAAAAGAAAAAAAAAACTTTTAAAAGACTGCCTTCCAAAAACTACATATTGTTCAGTGATTCTCCTTCTTAAAATTATTAAACTGAATGCCTCTCAAAAACAGCCTCTCTCTATATATTTCAATTTCTGATCAAAGAAAAAAAAATCTATCAAAACTAATTGTGATTTTAGAGATAGGAATTAAAGCTCATCTAGACGGTTTTAAGTCATTAACAAAAAGAAAGAAGATTAATAATTATTTATTCTGTCTAAGCATTCTCTTTCCTTCCTTAAGATAATCTAAGATACAGATAAAAAAAACTTCATTCTAAAGTCAATAAAGACTTGTGTAAAATAATGTCTTATGTTTAAAACAGGTGGTCTCTTTTACATTCTTTTACATGTGTGCCTCTTTTACCTACTAATCATTTTTACACCTTTCTCATTAGTTTTCCTTTTCATTTTACAGAAATAAAACTAAATAACTAAATATATTAATTATTTAATAAGAAAATAATATATCAAAATATCATTTCTTATAACATTCTTTCCATTCACTACTGCTTATTATTAATTATCTATAAACTATATAATAATACTCGCACACATAAATTTATATATAAAAGAATTTTTTTTTTAATTAAAGAATATATATGTGTGTGAGAATGAAAACATATATATATATATATATATATAGTAATAATAAAAAGTCAGATGTAACATGACTTATATATAGCTTGCATTTACCAATATGTAAACTTAAGAGCATGCTAACGCTCTAAACAGCTTTTTTTTTTATTATTATTATGATAAATGCTACTACAAGAGAAGGCATTCAAATCATCTTTATCTTAGATTGTCCCCATCCCCAGACTGGTTTCAACCTATGGGTCTCTTCAGTGACAAAGATGATTTGAATACCTTCTCTTGTAGTAGCATTTATCATAATAATAATAAAAAAGCTTGTTTAGAGTGTTAGCATGCTCTTAAGTTTTATTATTTATATATATATATATATATATATATATATATATATATATATATATATATATATATATATATATATATATATATATATATATATATATATATATATATATATATACTGTTCATGATTTTTTGACATTGCAGAATATTTAAGAAAACAATGTGTTTTCAATACAGACTTGTATATGATTTGTAGATTAAAATTTAGAATTTGATGGGTTTAAAGCATCTAGATCTATTGTTTTGTTAGCAATGAACAGAGCACTATCATCTAGGAAAGTTATTTTTTATCATATCTTATTAAGCTATCAAAATTCTAATATTTACAAAATATAACTTACTATTTCTACATGATAAAAATTTATATATGCTAAAAAATAAAATGCATTTGTGATATCAGTGAAATCAATTCTGCAGGCATGAACTTAATGATTTTTTTTTATATTTAGACAAAATAATAACTCATCATTCATTTGTAACCTTTTACTACACAATTCTCTCTGAATCAGCTGTTGCATTGTAATCAATAACATATGTAATAAAAATACTTAGAATTAAAACTTGCATCTACTTCTCATCATTATTCATCTGAACTTCTGATAAGAATATTTATAGTTAATACTGATGTTTCTTAAATTTTTGAGAAGTAGCTTGTAACTATACACATTGTCTGGAAATAAAACAACAATCCATTCTGGGTCCAGGTTTCTTAAATTCTTTTGTAGAAACTGATGATGCTTTCGTGAAACCAGTGATACTAATACATTCAAATGTTTTTTTATCTAAATGCATATGGAATACACTTACAGACATGTATCAACATCATATATTTATATCCAATACATTTCTGATATCCTGTGTGATTGATAATGAAATCTTTTAATCATGCACATCCTAAAACAAAAATGTCTCTATTTTTTTACAATTTTTTATATTTTAACTATTATTGTACTTGCTTAATATTTACAAGCATTATCCACTGCAAGATAGAAGTCTCTCCAATTTCAACCCATCTTCTCTGATCTCTAGTCTCTCTTTTTCACATCACTTCATCACACTTCTTTATTTTATCCATCCATCTCATATATCTTAGGACTTTTACAAACTCTTGGAATACATTTTAAGATTTCAACTATTCATCTATTCTCATCTCTTCTAACAATATGTCCTGCCCAACTTCACTCAGTCTCTTAATGCTTTCAAAGATGCCCATAACTCATTTGCTGTTTTACACATATATTTCATTTTCAAACTCTTCTTATTCTTAATATATATTTTTCCATACATTTTTGAATAGTCTGAAGTCTCTGTATTGCTCTTCTGTTGAACTCCCAAGTGTTATATCCATTAGTAATAACTAGTAACACATTTATTAAAAATCTTTCTTTTCAAATACATAGGCATATTTTCTTTTAATATTAAATTATTTTTAGCAAAAGCACTCCAACCAAATTTAATTTTATGATTAATTTTATCTATTATGTTTTTATTTTTAATTAGAATATATAAATATGCTGATTTATATATTACCTCATTAATTTTTTCTGCTAAAATTTTTCCCATATGATCACTATATGTTATATATATTGTACCACTTTTCAGCTGTACATGTTTTATATTTTAAAAAAAAAAAGAAAAATTATTATGATTGGTTTTAAGATTTTTTAAAATGAAATTTTTAAAAATTAAATTACTGCCGCATTTGTTTCTTTATAATAAAACTTCTTGTCAGGATGGGGACAACTTTTAAATAGAATTAAATAACGGTTAAAATTTCTTTTCTCTCTTTTTAAAGTAAAAGAAAATTAGTCAGTAAAAATTTGTTTGTAAAAGAAAACTTTGAAAATGTATGTAGTTAGTTTATAAGATTTCAGATTGATAACAAAATTAAAATCAGTAGTTGAATTAATTAAAAAACTGTAAAGTGTCTTATCAAGATTGCTTAGATGAATCTGAGAAAAGGATTAAGAAATGTAAAATTAATTAAAAGACATTTGAAATTAAAATCAAAACTAAAAAATAATGATAAAAAATTAAAATAATAGAAAACAAAGTATATATAGCTACTCTCTCTATTCTTCTTTAGTCAGGGCTGCAATTTTCTAGATTGTTCATCTGTTCTGATTATGATTATTCAGTTCCTGCATAATGCAGAATCCAAACAACCAGAGATCCAGATATTTGGAACTGTAAATGCAGAAAGTAATAAGCCAATCAATTACTGCTGCATAGAATCTTACTGCACAAGATGCAAAACTAGCAATATGCATGCTATACATTCAGATGTATTGAATTGGGCTTCAGGCCCTAAAAAAACCTCCACAAGTCAACAACCACTGCTTGGAACAAATGTTGGAAACTGATGCCATAATCTTAAAATAATTGCTACTGCTATTCTCTCTCACCCATTTTTGAGTCATTATATTGGAAACCAGCCATGAAGCCATCGATGGAGAACCAGAAAGCCAACCAGTTGGAAAATACACACAAATGAAAACCTAGATAAAGATACTTTATCACTTTCTATAGACACTTTATGTTTAAATGAATGTACTTTAATTAATGAAGGACTATCATAATTTAGCCTCAGTAATTACATATATGTTTTTATGTGTAAATTTCAATATTATTCTGTTATATTATATATGCATGCATTTAAAATAAATATTAATGTTTGCCTTAATTGCTATTTTGTCTATTTTTTTCTCTTATATTACAACATCACCAGAAAATTACTGTAAAGTTAATTTATGTATTAAGTAAATATGCTGGACCCTGAAACAGAATTTGAGCTAGTCATGGATATTGATTATGGGCTTACCATCCAAGTATGTTGGTTACTTCTTGTAATTAGCTGGCACCTGAGGTTTACCTCTAAACAAATAAAATGCTTTGGATGGTAGGGGATTGAATCTAGCAGCCAAGGTGGGCCACGATCTGGAAATGTGATCATGTTATGCTTTGCATATCTCAGTCTGACTGTGGGTATTATTGATAGCTTTGTATCAATGGTATTCTCCCCTCTGCTTGAAGGGCCACTTTATTCACATAATATTTATAATATAAAATATAAAAATATAAAATATGTTAAAAAGGTTAAAACCCAATGAAACAGTTTTTTTAAATGGACATGGTTCAACATATATATTCTAACCCAATATTTATTAATTAGTTTAGATTAGAAATTTATTTTATTTCTAACTCTTTATATTAGTTTATTTTATTTGCACTTGTTGTTACTAATTTTTCAGGTTGAGTTTAAGGCAACCAAAATAAAACAACACATCCATTAATTTTCCAATATGATCTAAAATACCTTTCATATAATACAATTGTACATTCAATTCTCTTAAGCCATGCCACGATTGTAATAACAACAATAATTGATCACTTATTAATTTAAAGAATAATTATAATAATATTAATCTCAGGGTTCTTTGTTTCATGTAAGGAAATGCTCGGCAGTATTGTATTGTTGCATATGACTGGCATTCTGGTCGGCTATAGGAAACATTTATTTTACTTAAATTCAATGTGTCTTCATCTCTCATATCAACTGCTATATTATTTAAAGAGATGATAATTCTATTCAATAATGACGGATAATTTTGAATAACACAGCCTTTTTTTTTTTTTTTTTTTAGAATCTCAGTCAGAATAATAAAAAGACAAGAGTGCTTTTTGTGTCCTTCCATCATCCATGACAACACAATAATATAACTAAGATTTATTACTTAGACAATTTAACTAAATGGGAATGGAATAATGTGCAACCAAAGTTAATGGTTTGGGAATAAATTCATTTTTTTTACTTTTATTTTTTTTATACAAAGGTGAATGTTTAGTCTTAAGTTTTCAACTCCATAAATAATTATCATTAAACTAAAATATAATGACATATTCCGATCTGCTTAACTTTATTTATCTGGTATATTAAGTTTTTTTAAGAATTTGGAATAATTTCGGACTCAAGAAAAGGTTTTGCAAATATTGTGCAAACACTTATATTTAGCATATAAAAACAAAAAAAATGAATCTACAACAAATTTTAACAAGACTATAATTTATTATTATCACAAAAAAAAAATATATGAACATTTATTCAATAATCCCATAGTAATACAAAATATAAAATATAACTGACATTAATCTGTATACTCTTTTGGTTATGGACTAGAGATTACTACTTCTCCTGTATGCAATCATATGGATTGATTAACTAAAAGTACATTTCATTACCAATACAGTGTTTATTACATTTTGGTAACCTTGTAGAGGCTTTTATTCAAAATTATTGACTAACTATTTTTTTTTTTTTTTTTTAAATGATTAATCCCATCATATGCAATACGCAAAATATTAAATTTATTTCTAATACATTTACTTTATTTATGGTTTTAATGGGATAACCTATTCTAATTATAGGCCAGCTATCAGAAGTTACACTTACCATCTTACATTTAACTTAATGCTAACTTAAGTTATGATACAAATTTTATTCATATGTATAATTTTAAATATGAGTATTATTTAATTACTAACCAGAATTAAATATTGCATTTGAATATTCCTTCAGTAAATAAGCGTTTTAAAACTACGCAATTTTAATTACTTTCTCCATTGATTTACTTGTCAAATACTAGCAATATTTAGCAGCACAATACAGATATTGATCCTAGTTACTAACGCACTATTTATACTTAAGTGGATCTTGAGAAACTAACACCTCCAATATAACCTTTATCTTGCCAGAACTTTCAAAATTAAACACAATAATCAACACCTTCCATGGTGGAGCTATCTTTATTTTCACATGAGGAATATGGAATAACCACGAAGGTCTGTAAAGTAATCTACTACATTAAAATATTTTGGTGGTTTCTTGCCTCTTACTTGGGCATACAACGAACACACACCAAATACAATCCTCTCCTGGGATTTAAACGAATGAAACATACTAAATGCTAGATAAATTCTTGATCATCCTATCTATGAGAATCGATCACTTGGGCTATAAACATACCCGAACATTATATTTAAAATCTTCCTCTTATGGAAAACAAAGCTTTTGGGGAGATCATTTTTCATCCCACAAAATAAATACATTATAATTATTACCTATGCAAATATTAAGCATATACCAATGCTATATCTGGGCAGGATAAGTAAATACACTGATTATAATAAACTTATGTTACCGTGTATACTTTGATCAACATCTGAAATCAATGGACATCATAGAATAAAAGTATAATAATTTTAATTTTAATAAAGGAACATTCAAAGTAGTTGATAGCATACTATCTTAAACTAAATAAAGTGGATGTGTTATTTAAGAATAATTAGGAACAAATTCCTCAATTAATACAGTATAAATTCGTTTCAAAACTTTAACAAGAAATATTTTGTTATAGCATTTTTTTTTTTTTTTAGTTACTTCTGATAATTTTCAATATTTATTTCACCCCTTAAATATCTAAATATTTTTCTTTTACGTATCTAACATACAAAATTTCTACCTACAATTGTATGTAATAATTAAAACATATTTTATAGATTTTTTTTTTCTTTCGTGTTAAATATCAACTTAACCTATAATAATTATATTAAAACATACCTTTGTCATTACAAGGCTATTAAATATCACTTGACCATACAGACTTTAATCTATGTGATATAAAAAAAAATGCATATCATTTATAACTTAGTTTTAAACAATCATTAATTAACAAGTGCATACTCTCTCATTAGAAAATGTTTTTCCGTTGAGCAATTGGTCCAGATGAAGAGCTTTATCCAATCGTATTTCACGAAGCAAGTTTAAAAACAATAAACGTATGGTATTATTTCCTTTAAATAAAAGTTTTCTCTTATTTTGTGCGTTTAATAAATTAGGTAAAGAAACATATAGCAGAATTGAAGATTAATTCTTACTTGAATTAAACTACTACAATTTTGGGATCCCAGAAAAAAAATAGACTTCTAACATAGACGAATATTTGACTATAGACGATAAACATACACAATATTTTTTTTTTTTTTTGACGATACGTATACTTATTAGCTAGCTTACTTATGGACGAAAATGCGCAATTTTCCGAGAGATTATTATGATAATAACTGCAGTCAATTTACTTGTACATGAAGTTTTAATAATTCCAACTGATGTATAATATAATATATCATTTATTTTTATCATTAAGCCACTAAGATATTTGGTTTTGTTCATACTTTAGGAATTATAAATTTTTTTAACGGTAACTTCTCCGTAAGAATGCCCCTATATAACTTTTCCTATATTTACTCTGAGAAAGTTTATATTTTTTTTATATATATATTTTTTTAAAAATATACAGGTGCATAATTTAATCTTATTTATCATTATTATTATTTCCAGACAATTCTTGGTGAATAAAACATATTTTAACATATGTAACTACATTACTTGTAAAGGCAGACAATATTGAGAAAGAGCGCGAAAATGTTTCTAGTTGATTTTCCTTGGTTTCAAAATATTTCTTTCAATTATTATTATTTTTTTCTTTCTATACCAAGAAAATATCAATAAAGGACATAAAGTTAATAAATAATTATTTCTCACTTGGAAATCATTTATCTTCTTTAATTTAGATATAATATAATTTTTCGTGACTCTTTTAGTTACATCTGTCATTTTTGAACTTTAGCGTGAGACAATAAACTTTTAAGTATAAAAGGTCTTTAAATAGGTAGATGGCAAAGAAAATCAGGATATCTTATCAAAAAAATTAAGCCACACATTATATTATTAAAATTTTACTTTGATTACATTTATTTCTGCAAAATAAAATGAAAAAATTGAGTTACCAAATTTCAGCACTGTTCCTTCCTTGAAAACTAAAAGCAGACTATATTTTTTCAAAATAAAATGATCTTGATTATGAAATTGGTTGTTTCGTTTTGTTGTTGTTTTTTATTTTTATTTTTTATTTTTACTTTAGCGACCTCTTCCAGAAAAATAATCATTTGATTATAACATAAACAAAAGAAAGGAAAAACCTATTACAATCATATAGTTTTAGTATTATTTACCTGGATTACAAAGTAATTTGACAATATAAAAAAAATAATAAATACATTAAATTAACAATCAGTGATGTATAATTCTTTAAACATTATATTTTTTTTCTTTATTTTTTTTTCTTTTTTACAAAAAGAAATTACCAGAAGTTATTGTACTTTATGATAAGACACTCATCCACTCTCCCCTCTACCCATCCAAAATCAATTACTGTTTAGCTTTTATACCATATTAATTTGCTCTAATTATTAATATCTCAATTAAATTATTCATGTTCTCTCTTTAAAAATGACATTGAGTTATTAAATCTATTAGTTATTCACTCAAAACATGCCAAAGTGAGTGAATAGCATACTTTATTAATCAATTATTACTATTGTTATTTTATCTTTTTATTTCTTTAAAGAATAGCATTGTTTTCCTGCAAAAATAATGCCAAGTAAACCAAGTGTCAATAACACTAGGTTACAATATATATATATATATATATATATATATATATATATATATATATATATATATATATATATATATATATATACGGATTTTATTTGCTTCAAAGGTATATATATATATATATATGGATTTCATTTGCCTCAAAGGTTGTGGGTCAAATGTAATAGAAAGCCCTTCACATAAGATGAGAAATAAGCTAGCCCTAATCATTATGGAACCAAAATGTAAAGGACAACATTATCCAATTATAAATAGATAAACTGCTTATCTTCAGTTCCAACTAGCTATACATGAAATAAATCAAAATCATATAAAGTAATCATAAGACCTATCATTATAATTTATTCTTATGGTTAATTTGACTAGCTTACAATAACAGAATTGTGGGAAATCTGAATTGAACTATGGGTATTGTTAAGGGTTGTCTCGTTTTGATTATTCAACATTATATAGTTGATAAAGACTACAAAGTGTATAGTCGAAAGTACTTCTAAAAGAATATAATTTATATAAATTGTACTGTATTTTGATATATATATTGATTTGTATATTATATATATATATATATATATATATATTAAAGACAAACTGAATTTTATTGAATCCAACACATATATTAAATAAATAAAATTATGTATATCTAAATATCTCAACTAACATTGGCTCTTATAAATGACCTAATAGTTAAATAATAACTAAAACCCAAAATTATTATCCATTAAGTTATGAATTTCCCAAACTTCATAATGATTCTGGCACTGAAAAGAAAGAACAAAATATTAATACATTTCCAAATAAAATACAAAGTCATTGCTTATAAAACAAATGGTACATACTTTATTTCTAATTTATGGTGTGATTTTTTTAATAGTATCTGTGTTTCAAATATTCTTTTTTAAATATAGACCAAATACAAAAACAGGAAAAAATATATACTGGCAATAAGTATCAATTAAATAAGCAAAGACATATTTGTCCACAATAAATATAAATTTAGTATAAATATAAACTAATATTTATGTTTTCCAAATAATCAACTTTTTTAAAAAAAATATGTAAATCAAATATATATATATTGTAACCACTGCTTTCTTCACCTATATTGCTTGATATACAACGAAATGCCCAGGCACCAATTCTATACAAGATAGAATAAATTGATAACTGAAATTACTTACTGATAAGACTTTTATGCTGCGATTACTTTATGGCTTAGCTCATTTGGGGTTATAGGGTAGGACAGTCATATAGGATGCAAATAAGGATGATAGAAACATTTATAAATAACAATTCTATAATGTTAATTTAACTATATTATAAGCATCTATTAAGTAATAAGAGCTATAATGAAATTGATAACCACTACAATAAATAAAGAATAAACAATAATGAGGATTGGGTACTTTTTGCCCTACATCATCATGTATTCTAAGCAAGGTAAAACATCATTTCTATAGCAATATTAAAATCGGTCAACTCTGGAATGTTTAAATAATTGACCAATACTGACAAATCCATAAAGTCTATAATTATATTATGTTGAACATATATGTCTATTGAAATGGACAATCGAATGCACATAATAAAACAATTCACATAGGATCTTATTTCAGCAAAACATTTATTATATAAAAAAATTATTTCACAACAAATTGATGTTGATTTAAACATTTCCCTTATAGTAACACAAACTTGGTTAATACTTGTTATATAAATCTAAGTGACATTTTTATTATTATTTTTCTTTCATTAGATAAAGGAAATTTTTTTAAGTTAATACTACATTCATACTGGAGGATGAATTGTTAATAATGATAATAAATGAGATATTGATAGTATATGTGATATGATTTGACAATTATTATAATTAATAATTTTAATGATGATCCTCCTCAATATTTTTTTTATTTACCATATTTCATAGTGTGTGTGCTTATATAAAATCATAAATACAACACATTTATAAATTATGATTTCCGTTAGTTTACTTGTGGAACGAATGGGGCAATAAGTTAATCATTAAATTAATGATCTTATTTAAAACATATTATAAAACCCATAAAACATTTATCTGATATAATCAACATACATTCCTTAATGATAATTACACCAAATAAAGAAGAAGAAATAAATAAAAAACTATTATCTACATATATGCGCGTGAGGGTTAATTAAGACTTCAAATTCAAGCTTAATTCTTCAATAAATATCTACAAATTTTTCTAAGATACAAATATTGCTGAACTCAAACAACTTATCATCAACAAATGCGGCATTTGCAACCTCATTTTAAAAGAAAAAGAAAATACAACTATATCATCATATGCTCTCAAAAAGTAAGTACACTAACCACCCACAATTTAATAAGTAAATAATCAAGAAGACTATAACTCAATCCACATAACAAAAACATTCCTCGATCGCTTCTGCATCCAGATGCACTCAACTTATTTTATATAAAAAATAATTAAATCTATAAAAAGATAAACCCTTAATTCTCTATTTTCCTAACAAATGACATCAAACGAAACTGATATAAAAATAAAATACAAATTTAGAAAAATAATTTATGGCAGTGCACACACACCCGAATTTACAATCATATATAATATGATTTCTAAATTATATAAAACAATAAACTGTCATATTCCCGATAATAATAAAGTACACTAAGCTTAAAAAAAAAATATTACCTATCCATTTTAGGCAATATGAAGAAATACCTTCAACACTTAATCATTAAATGTAAAGTTTTGTTTTAGACTTGAAAATTTGAATGAAAGCATACATGCTTCTCGCAATAATAACAATGAATTAAGAACACTAAAAATAAATAAATAAATAAGTCAAATACAAACGTTGTTCCTATGGCCTGAAGTAAAATTTGATAAAAGTTGCAATAGTTTCCAATGTTTTAGAGTCTCTTAATAGACTATATAAACAACCTTTATGTACAATGGAATTATTTTATTAATCACAAACAACAAAATCTCCAACTCTATAAAATTATCCAAGTAAAAGTTTATGACTTTACTCCTATACTTTTTTTTGTATTTAATATAATTGTCATCAACCATTAAATCCATTATCAACAGTTTATCCATGCATTCTACATGTTGTTTGTAATCAGTTATTAAATATTGTTAAGTGATGCATTCAATTACTCATTTTTTCATATGTACGATAATATGTTTTTTTGGTATATAACTATTACCCTGATATAAGAGTTAAAATAGACTAGTCTCTTTATTTGAAATTTATTTTGCATAGTATAAACAAAAATTTTTTTAACTGAAATCCCATAAAGTGTTCCACTAAAGCGTTTAACACAATTTTTCTATTTAACTTCATTTTTAATAGTTTATATAATTCCGACATCACTTATTTATGGGAAGTATGTTAAAATAAATAATAATTAATAATCTTACATAATATCCATGCATTCTTGAATAAAGGAAACTTAGACTATCAGTTGATAAAATCCAGATCTGGGTACCTTAAGAATTTATTCTTGCATGTATAGTCTTATTCTGAGTAGTATGAGAGCAAAATTATTCACAGCAATAGTAGCAAATTTTCCACGATATTTAGTTCACTTATTTTATTATTCCTTTAGATAATTACTTCACCTTCCATAACCATTCTGTGTTTTTTTTTCCACCTTCCTTTTTGGAATTTCTTATCATAAAAAAAAAACACAATACAAAAAACTCTGCCACACCCTCTTTTTTTATTATGAACTTGGCAATATGCCAGAATTTTCTTGCTTGGAAAATATTAGTAGAATATTGGAATGAAAAAAAAATTAAATATTAAGTATTTACTTACAAATGCTACCTAATAATAAACAGATAACTTTTGTAATTTTAAATGTAAGATTTCAAGTAACACATAGATAATAAATAATAAATAAAATACATATAAAAAAATCATTTTAATTAATGGTATATGTGTGTATCTATCTTCTATGGCATGTTAACTTTGCCACTACAATTTGGACATTATAAGTAATAGTATAAAATATGAATAAAGTGTGAGATGATGTAAAAAGGACATATACCCACAAATACAAGTTAAATCTTGGATGAGAGTAGATACTGAGTTAAAAAAACAATGAACAAACACCTGCTATGGCTATTAATTTAACTCTCATACTTACAATCCCTGATATTGTCCATCTTCCTCTTCTACTACCAGACACATGTAACTTAAAATTCCAACAACTGGTACACCCAACTACTAAATTATATCACAATTCATTTTTTTCTAATAGTTATCTCTAGCCATTATTAGCATGAATGTGAACTTCCCACATTTCTTCCTGGTGCCAACCTGAAAGGTCACAGTCCCTTTTCCTTATAAAAATGAATTGGATAAATAACAACAAATATTATTATCACATTAAATTTCACACTAAGATTAGATTACATCTGAAAAATTATGTTTGTGGAACAAACATTCACTCTCACTAATTTCTTATTACTCATTATGTTTTGCAGGATATAAAATTAAACTGCAAGCATTATAAGCTTCTCATGTTCCTTCAAGTGTAGAGACCAAAAATGCCTTTTCTCCCACCTGTCTCACTATCTCATAGGGACCTTTATAAAGATTAAGTAATTTCCGGAAAGTATTTCTTAAGGTTACTAACATGGGGAGTTCTGATCATTATGCGATCATGAATCCTGAAATGGTGAGGGCCAGATTTATGTTGAAGAATACATTTATTGCCCATTTTTTAAGTTTAGCTCAGGCTAGTGTCAGATCATGCAAGACAACAATGTTCTCTTGTACAGGGAGCAAAGGGGTTTTAATTAATAGAGGTTCCACTTTGCCAAAATGTAAATGAATTAGCAAAATTTTTGTGGATTCATGGATGGTAATGTTAATATAATGGATAATCTGTGGCAATTGGCACACCCATTGTCCATGACTCCTACTAAGAATACCTGGAATAACTGATTGAGTTCTCACATGATCCTTTCAGTAGGATTGGACTGTGGGTTGCATATGGAACACATGATGTGCTGAATGTTGTTCTTTCTGAATGTTGTTCTTTCAACACCATTTTTTCAAATAGTCTGAAATGAAAGTGTGGCATGATCAGTGAGAATAGAGGTAGGCTTACCCACTTTCATGAATTGTGATGTCTCCATGCGTTTCTCAACATTCTTGGTGTCAGCCTCTGGGACTGCAATGGCTGAATCAAATTTTGAGAATACATCATAAGTAACAAGAATAAATTTTTGGTGGTTGGAAGAAGGAAGGGGCTCTTAAAAGTCCAGGGCTAGTAGTTCATTCAGTCAGTTAGTCAAAATGGGGTGCAAGGTTCTCACATAAGTTTTGTTCTGGTATTTGGTCTTTAAGCAGATCTCACAATTCTTCAATCTAGTCATAATATGTTCCATCATGTTCTCGAAGTAGAAGTGCTCTTTGATGATTGGCTGTATTTTTCATACCCCAAAATGACCATAGTAACAGTGAACATAATATATTAACTTGTCCACTATGCATGCGGGAATCACCATCTCCCATGAATCACCTTCAGTTCCATCTAAATTTTTTCAGTAAAATCCCATTATCCATTTTGTATTTAGCCCTAACTTTCTCAACCTACCTTTTCTTTCCATTCACACCAGCAGGGATTACAAACACATCAATTATTCTCTTTAATTCATTATCCTGTATTTGTAATGTTGGTAAGTCTTTATAACTCTTAGTTATTTCATCCTCCAGTAAGGCAGTCAAGTTACAAATAATAATGATTTCAGTATACTGATTCTGGTATGTTATAATGATGGAATGCCAACTTAGGATGTCAGGAACAGTGTTATTATGGCCAAAATAATGGACAATCTGGTAAGAAAATTGCTGAAGATACAAGCTCCAGTGAATCTGTCTGTCATTATGTAAATAACCTGTATTTAAGAAGTCCATATTTCTAAGGTCTTATAGTACAGTTACTTGAGATCCCAGTAATATCTGTCTCTGTTTTTGGAACCCCCAGACAATGGCCAGAGCCTCCCATTTAGTTGTGGTATAATTTAGTTCTGGTCCCTTCAAGTGTCAGTTTAAAAAATAAAGAACTTGTGGTTTCCCATCATTATCTAGTTGGTATAGTATGACCCCTAGTTCAAACCCACTACTGTCAGTTTGGAAGTAAAATTTCTTCTTAAAGTCTGGATATGCAAGTATAACTGTCTTTAAAAAAATATCCTTAACAACTTGGAGTTCCCTATCATGGTCTTTAATCCAAACCCAAGGCTCAGATTTTTTAATAATAGGAACAAATGGAAGGTATGATAAGAAAAATTCTTGTAAAAATGATGGTAGTAATTACACAATCCTAAAAATGACTTCAAGTATTTCTTGAATTTGGGTGTGGGGAATTGTTGAATTGCGGATATTTTATCAGGATGCGGTTTTATTCCCTGACCATTAACCATGTGGCCAATAAAAGAAATTTCTACAGCCACTAGGGTGCATTTCTCAAGATTGACCTTGATGTTATGGAGTGAGCATTCTGAAAAAAATAAACTCAGATGTTCCAAATGTAGAGTCACCTCATCTGATGCAATAACAATGTCATGGACATAGATGACTATCAATTCCTTTAGTTTCTGAAAAAAAATGCATTCAGGCCTCTGATCAGGCCCCACTATTGATCAAGCCAAATGGCATCCTCTGAAACATATACGAATGGCCTTGATGATGAAAGGCCATATATTGCTGATCCTCAAGATGTAATGGAATCTGCCAATAGCTTGCAGTTAGATCAAACATTGAAAAGATGCTCTTTTTCCCAAACCAAAGTAACAATTCCTGTACTGACATTGGAATATCACGTTTATTAAGAGTATGCGTGTCCAAGCATACTCGAAAAAAGCCATCTTTCTTTTTCACCACAAGAGAATTTACATATGGTGTAGGGCCAAGTTTAATAATTTCCCAATCGAGCATCTTCTGGATCTGTTGCTGGACCTCCATCTGGTATTGGTGCAGGATGGGAGAGGTGCATTGTTGGAATGATTCATTGTCCTTGAGCTTGATCCTATGTACATATCCTTTGATAATGCCAGGTACTTTTCAAAAAATAATCTTATACTGAAGCAACAAAAAAAGAAGAGGTTGTAGTATTTTGATCCTATGATAGAGGAACAACCTAACTTCATCTTTATATTTACATGGACTGATGTCTTCAACATAGCTATCAATTGACTACCCTGGCTGATGAAATCTCTCATGAAAGGGCAAATCTGTTCTTGGCACATAAAAGTGTGGTTGCCATAATTAATTGAACAATATTAGGGGTCATGAAGTCTGAGCCGATTATGACCTCATGAAACAGTCCAGGCATGATCAAGAATATGTGATCAAGCCCTAAGTTATTAATCATAATGGTGATGAAAATCTGCTTATTTGTCAGCTTCACCTTCCTTCCATTCACAATGGTTACCTGAAGAGATTTAAGTGGTAATGTAGAAACTGAATGGTCAACTTCCATAATTCTCACACACATTTCCTCTGAAATGACAGAGGTGTGGCTACAGGAATCGACCAAGGCATCTACAGCTAACCCTAAAATGGTAATCCTAACTATTGGGCAGCTGTATGAAATGGAAGGTTTAAGAAAACCTTCATATTCCCAGTGCTCAACATCAAAGTCAAGGTTGTTAATTAGTCAAACTAAGCTGTTCCTCAGATCTCTATGAACAGGGCCCAAAGTGAGGAACATACCATTGAGGTCCTTAGTAGGTTAATGCTCCAGGCTTCTTAGCAGTGGTTTCATTCTTTTTAAGGATCCTTATCCCACTCATGGATGGTATATTACCATCATCCTTCCTCTCCATACATAGGTGAGGAATATAATATGGCCTGCCTCTATTTTGAAGCTCACCTTTATACTTACTCCTACTCCAAATATCTCTACCTTGATTCCACTGTGGCCTATCTAGAATACTAATACTATTTACATTTGGATTACTTTCTCTATTAATTTTGTCCCTAGCATCTCCTCCCTGATCACCAATCTCTATAGAATCCAAAACATTTACCACCTCTTCAATTGTTTGTCAGTCTAATGCTATCAGGACTTGTTCAACATGTCACGGTAGGTTATGATGGAATATCCTAAGTATTTGTTGTTCAGATAGAGGATATGTAGTAAGGGTTTTCAATTTTACAGCTTGGTTTCTAAAGAACTGGGTATAACTAGCCTTCGTGTGATTGTACTTTTCCTGCAAGACCTGAACCTCAAGTTGTTTTGCTTATCTTTTCCCAAAAAACTATCTAATAACAAGTATTTAAAATCCCCATAACTATGTGGCCTTTCAAATAATGTCTGCCACCAGTCATTGGATGACGAGTATAAATGGTTGCTAGTGATAGCAATATTTTCTTCTGATAAGAGGCATAATGCAAACAATTCTTTTAAGTTTTGCAGAAACTCATGTGGGTTTTCCAAGTGATCTCCCATAAAAGGTTTAACAGATAGATATTTAAGGGCAGTGGAATCCCATGAATCTATCACAGAGTTCATCCGTCCTCTACTTAAATCTAAATTCTTCAAATACATCTTATTGAGCCTAATGTCTCTTACTAAATCCACAGAACAATGGTGTGCCAGATAACAATAAACTTCTTTAACTTCAGTAACATCTGTTTTCTTAATGACTGGTGTTTCTATTTCCATCTTTGTATTTCGATCTTGAATATTGCTTCTTGTACAAAATTTTCCAACTTTAATTGGTAATTCCATAATTCACAATTAAATTTATTTCTAAGCTTCTCTTCAGCCTTGTCTAAAATAACCTGTTTACCCATATCATTCATCACATTATCTACTTCCTTTCTTAAATTCTGACATTTCTCATCCATCTCATCTAGATTTAGCCCCATGGCTCATACAACTTCTTCTCCTATTGTCAAACTATCTATCATCTTAACAATCTGAAAGACCTAATTAGTTATGTTTTGATCAATACCATACTGGCCTTGGATCTTCAGAATATTATCAACTTTGTCCTGATGCCTTTCTATAACCTGCTTGACAACCTCGAATTCTTCCTCAAACTGTTCGAATTTCTGTTGAATTTCTTCTTTATACTCATTATTATATTGACCATGTAACATCTGATACTCAAATCCCATATTTTTCACCATGCTTTCTGTTTTACTAAAATTTTATTTGTCTCCTCTTGAAGTTGTAACACTGAACTATCACTTTTTGATTTAATTTGTTGTAATTGAGTATAGACATTTGTCTCTATGGTTTCTAGCTTACATACTTGATCCTTAATAGTGTCTTTGACCTTCTTCATCTTTGATACCTGACTTTCTATTTTCACCTCCAAATCTTGCATTTGCCTAACTGTACTAGCTCTTATTTCTGACTTCATTTCTAATACTTCCAATTTTATTTCAGCCATCCTCTCCTCTAATTTATCTTGACTCAATTTTATTTCTTTTATTTCTTACTTTAGTTCTGCTTGACATGATATCATTTCCGACTTTAGTTCTGCTTGACCTGATTTTAATTCTGCCTGACCTAACTCTAGTTTTGAAACAAGCAATTTGGCCCACATCAGCATGTCAACATCTGTTACTTTAGGGAGAGTATCTCTCATTCTGTCAGAATCTCCATGGGATATATCCATGGTTTTATTTCCTGATCCAAGATCAGGAGACATCGCATAAACATCTGGCGATGGTGTCTCTGGAGACCCACCCAAACCATCATATAAGTTAAACTTTTCCATTATATATAATCCTTTAAAATTTATTAATATAATACTCAAAGAAAGTAAGGTCCATCAGCCCCAATTTCCACCAAACCAATAATACAAACCCACCATCATCATTCAAAATTACACAGAATTTCTAAAATTTGTTCAATTTTATTTTCCCATAAAATGTTCGATTTCCACACACACACACACACATAAATGAAAATAGATTGACTTTTAATCAGATAACATCGATCCAAACATAGCTGGGATTATCAACTAGATTTTGTATGATCCACTATGGTTGTATTACAAATTATACCAATTGAAATTATTGATAAAAACAAAATAATTCAAACATGTTCAATTATCTTTATGCTGTGCTGGGTGCATTCAAATATTATAACCAGCATTCACAGCATTATTCCAATTTCATTCATAAGGTTTCAAATAATGTCAATGTCTAAACCAATATTGCCATTTCTAAAATTAGATAGTTACAATCATTTATATCTTTCACACTAACCAATCAATTTTCTCCACAGTTGTTTGTGCAACAACATTATCCATGTGGTCATTAACCATCAATCAATCTTAATATATTGGGATCCAAACTACTATGGCAATCAACCAATCATCAATCCATCAAGTCATATTCATTACATGCCAAAATCAATTCTATCATGAACCTACCATTAACTAATCGAGCTGCCATGTTGTGCACCATTTATCCACCCTGTAACCTCTGCTTTCTTCACCTATATTGCTTGATGTACAAATAAATGTCCAGGCACTAATTCTATACAAGATAGAATATATTGATAACTGAAATTACTTACTGATAAGACTTTTATGCTGTGATTACTTTATAGCTTACCTCAGTTTGGGTTATAGGGTAGGACAGTCATATAGGATGCAAATAAGGATGATAGAAACATTTATAAATAATAATTATATAATGTTATTTTAACTATATTATAAGCATCTATTAAGTAATAAGGGTTATAATGAAATTGATAACCATTACAATAAATAAAGTATAAGCAATGATGAGGGTCGGATACCTTTTTGCCCTATATCACCACCTATTCTAAGCAAGGTAAAACATATTTTTGGCATTGCAATGTTAAGATTGGTTAACTCTGGAATGTTTAAATAATTGACCTATACTGACAAATCCATAAATTCTATAATTATATTATGTTGAAAATATGTGTGTGTGGAAATGGACAATCGAACACACATAATAAAACAATTCAGATAGGATCTTATTTCAGCAAAACATTTATTATAAAAAAAAATAAAAAAATAATTTCACAACAAATTGATGCTGATTTAAATATTTCCCTTATAGTAACACAAACTTGGTAAGTGTCAGTTTTATTATTATTATTTTCCTTTCATTAGATAAAATAAAATTTCTTAAGTTAATACTAAATTTATACCAGAGGATGAATTGTTAATAATGATAATAAATGAGATATTGATAATATATGTGATATGATTTGACAATTATTATAATTAATAATTTTAATGATGATCCTCATCAATATTTTTTTTATTTACCATGTTTTCGAGTGTGTGCGCTTATATGAAATCATAAATACAATGCATTTATAAATTATGATTTCCATTCATTTACTTGCGAAACGAATGGTGCAATAAGTTAATCATTAAATTAATGATCTTATTTAAAACATATTATAAAACCCATTACAGTGAAATAAAAATGGAGAGACAAATAACAATAACTATTATCTACATATATGCATGTGAGGGTTAATTAAGACTTCAAATTCAAGCTTAATTTTTCAATAAATATCTACCATTTTTTTTAAGATACAAATATTGCTGAACTCAACCAACTTTTCATCAAATAATGGGGCACTTGCCACCTCATTTTAAAAGGAAAAGAAAATACAACTATATTGGCTTATGCTCTCAAATAAGTAAGTACACTAACAACCCATGATTTAATAAAAAAATAATCAAGGAGAGTATAACTCAATCCACATAATAAAAACATTCCTCAATTGCTTCTGCATCCAGATGCACTCAACTTATTTCATATAAAAAAAATAAATAAATCTATAAACAGATAAACCTTTAATTCTCTATTTTCTTTTAACAAATGGCACCAAATGAAACTGATATAGAAATAAAATACAAATTTAAAAAAATAATTTATGACAGTGCACACACACTCGAATATACGATCATATATAATCTGATTTATAAATTGTATAAAACAATAAACTGTCATATTAATTATAATAATAAAGTACACTAAGCATAAATAATATACCTAGCCATTATAGGCATTATGAAGAAATACCTGTCAACACTTAATCATTAAATGTAAATTTTTTTTTAGACTTGAAAATTTGAACAAAAGCATACATGCTGCTCACAATAATAACAATGAATTAACAACATTACAAAATAAATAAATAAATAAATAAGTCAAATACAAATGTTGTTCCTATAGGCTGAAGTAATATTTGATAAAAGTTGCAATAGTTTCCAATGTTTTAGGATCTCTTAATAGACATTATAAACAACATTTATGTGCAATGGAATTATTTTATTAATCACAAGGAACAAAATGTCCAACTCGATAAAACTATCCAAGTAAAAGTTTATGATTTTACTCCTTTTAGTTTTTTTTTTAGTATTTAATATAATTGCCATTAACCATTAAATCCATTATCAACGATTTATCCATGCATTCTATACATAGTTTGTAATCAGTTATTAAATATTTTTAAGTTACGCATTCAAATTCTCATTTGTTTATATGTGCGAATAGTAAGTTTCTTTGGTATATAACTATTCTCCTGATATAAAAGTTAAAATAGACAAATCTTTTCATTTTAATTTTATTTTGCATTGTATAAACAGAAATTTTTTTAACTGAAATCCCATAAAGCGTTAAACACAATTTTTCTATTTAACTTCACTTTTAATAGTTTATATAATTCCGATATCACTTATTTATGGAAAATACATTAAAATAAATTATAATAATCTTATATAATCTTCATGGATTCTTGAATAAAGTAAACTTAGACTATCAGTTGATAAATGCCAGAGCTGGGCACCTTAAGAATTTATTCTTCCATGTATAGTCTTATTCTGAGTAGTATGAGAGAAAAATTATCCACAGGAATAGTAGCAAATTTTCCACAATATTTAGTTCACTTATTTTATTATTTCCTTAGATAATTACTTCACCTTCCATAACCATTCTGTGTTTTTTTACACCTTCCATCTTGAAATTTTTTATTTAGAAAAAACAAAAACAAAATACAAAAATACAAAAAACTCTGCCACACCCTCTTTTTTTATTATGAACTTGGCAATATGCCAGAATTTTCTTGCTTGTAAAATATTAGTAATAGAATATTGGAACGAAAAAAAAAAATTAAATATTAAGTATTTACTTACAAATACTACCTAATAATAAACAGATAGCTTGTGCAATTTTAAGTGTAAGATTTCAAGTAACACATTGTTAATAAATAAAAAATAAAACCCATATTAAAAAAATCATTTTAATTAATGGTATATGTGTGTATCTATCTTCTATGCCATGTGAACCCTGCCACTACAATTTGGACATTATAAGTAATAGTATAAAATATGAATCAAGTGTGAGATGTTGTAAAATGGACATACTCCCACATATACAAGGTAAATCTTGGATGACAGTAAATACTGAGTTTAAAAAAACCAATGAAAAAACACCTGTTGTGCTTTCCAATTAATTTAACTCTCATACTAACAATCCCTGATATTGTCCATTAACCTCTTCCACTACCAGACACATGTAACTTAAAATTCTAACAACTAGTACACCCAACTAAAGACTTAATAATTTTTTAAACCAAATTTTAACTAGTAAATTATATCACAATTCATTTTTTTTCTAATAGTTATCTCTAGCCATTATTAGCATGAATGTGAACTTCCCACATTTCTTCGTGGTGCCAACTTGGAAAGTCACAATATATATATATATATATGAAATAAATAATGATAAATTGTGTACAGTACAATAAATATATGTATTGGAGTTTATGTCTTGCACAGGAGTTATTATATAAAATTAAAATGAAAATAGATAAATAAATAAGTAAATAATTGACTGGTAAAATATTGTGGAATTAACAAATAAGATTGTAGATATGCTCTCAAAACTAGGTCAATCGACTGAACAACATTAGTTAAAAAGTTATCATCAAGATTTCATTCCATTACACTATAAGGATTTACCTTCTTTAGGTATCTTGAATCATGCTTGATACCAGAAGCATCAAATACTTGGATTTATTATCTATAATGAGGGTCACTCAGGCCTAAAAATATACTATCTCATTGGCAACTCAGACAACTAGTGCTAACCTAATACTTTATATAATATCAATATGTGACTTATTTCACATGATCTTTTATTTGTAGTTTAACAAAATTATATATATATATGATTTTTTAACTGACAGGTACAGCAATACTTATTTGACTTTAAATAAACTTTTAATAACTCAATTCGATTCATAATACCTAAGAGGACATCTAATAATCAAATAATAAAAAAAAATATCAAGAGTTAATATATATATAAAACTAATAAAAATTTTGAGAGTAAAATTTGTAAAGACAAATCTAACTTATTATGGAAATGAATTATAACCTATATGCAATTTAAATATTCAACTTTTTGTTTTCAAATTTCAAATACTTAATGTTGATTGTATGACATTTATATAATACTTGTTTTTGAGCAAGATAAATTAAATATAACAAAGTTATATTTATAATTAATGTTTAATTTTTTTAAAAACTTTAAAAAAAAGTATCGATCTCAAAAAAATATATAAGTATATATTTAAATTAATTTATTTATTCATTTCCCTTTTAAAAGTCGAACTTCTTTTATTGTTTCTTTTTTACTTCTTCTGAACATTTTAATGCATTCTGTCATAAGCTGAATTTAGGAAAAAATATTATGTTAATGATGACTTATCAGTTCCAATGCATGAATATTTAATTTTCCAAGATTTCCTTCTTTAAAATCTAAATATTGAATTTGTTATACTGACTGATTTATTCCCTTTGTTTTGGATGGTTATTAAGTTTATAATTGTAGATTATAATTATAATTGTATATTATAGTTATTATGATTAAGTATATAATTGTAGATTATTAACTTTTTAGAAAGCTATCTTGAATTTTATGCTTCAGATGCAATATAAATGTATAAGTTGATCAATTGCTTTCTTTAAAAATTGAGCCAGGATAAAAAAAGAGAAAATGCAGTCATTCTTGACTGCGATATATTTTCTTTACCCCTCCATTGCTAATAAATTCCAATCCAGTGGTTTATTTGATTATTCTGAAGAATGAAGATAATGAATATATAAAGTACAATTGATTTCTCCTTCAATTTTTTTATGGTGATCTCTTTTTTGTTCTTAAAGCAATTTTTTCTTTCATGTGTGATTGGAGATTTCTCATAATAACAATTGTTGACATGTTTTTAAAACATTTGAAGTAAAATAATTATATATATATATATATATTGTGCCAGTCAAAACATGCTTATCCATCTAACACGAGCTGGAACTCACAAAATGTACTTCAAACCCACTCAAGCCCGAGATTTAGGTCAGAGACCAGCCTGGATTCGAACCCACTCTCCAAGCACCAGATCTAACACCCAACGGATAACATAACAATGGTAGCACACGAGATTTAATTCTTCATCTCGCCCACTAGCAAATCGGAGAAAACAATAAGACTCATGGACTTAAACATATATATAAACAACGTAAATACTAGACATCCCACAGATAAAATCTAACATATTTAAATAATAGGGGCTTTACTAATGAATACTTATGGGCAATTAGTGAATTGGATTGATTTAATAATGAGACAGAAACTGATATATGATGAATTAAAATATATTTATTGACAATTGTTGTTGGCAAATGCACGCAGGCATTTTATTTATAAAGTAACATTCTCTAGACTATTTGAACAATAATTGATGTTGGCAAATAGGTTTGTGGCTATGATTCAATGGAGCCAAATATCCTGCTATACAACTAATCACTTCATTAACTTTTACCAGTTATGCCCTTTCATCATCAGTTTGTGTGGCTCTTTTACATAAAATCAAACCAAGTCTGGAGTGAAACTTAATACATCTTAATTATAAGAAATTTATTTTAACTATGGGCTTTTAAAGCATCCCAGATAGCTTTAGATCGAACGGGTTTTCAAGAATGCTTCGGATCAACGCCGAAGACTGCATATTAGGGAGGGAGAGTTGGCTATAACGATTTTACTAATACGCTAGGCACAAGTAAAATATAATAATAAAGTGGCTCTGCAGATGGAAGAATAGTTTTAGGGTTTTTGTGACAAACAACGGTTTACCCAATAACCGGTCGTCATGCTGCTAATGGGGAACCTTTATTTGGTTCAGAGGTGGGGGACTTATGTGCTAATCTGGCCCGTAGCTCAGACTTCGCTACTGCACTACCCATAAGAGAAGATGGGCTGGACTTACCATGGCTCCATCTTATATATGTATAAAAAAAACAGCATAACGAGAAGATATAAATAAATAAATTCCACATCCGCCAAGCCGAAGGATATTATAAATGAAATATCATATATTAAATGAACACTAGATCATCAGCTTGATCAAAAGAGCCAACTCTTCTGTAGCATGAGAAATACGATATGCTACTGACGGCAATATAGATATCTACAAACTTTACTTTATCCCGTTCAATCTCTTTAGTTATCTATAACTACTAAACTTTTAAAAGGGGGAAAAGTATATTTAATAGGGGACTGACGAATACTTAACTAAAAAAATATACTTATGATTGCACTCCAGGCTAGTTTAATCTTTAGTAACATAATAAATAAAGGTTGAAAAGCCACATTTTATATTTATATTAATTAATTGACAAAATGACAAAATATGAATTTGGGTTTCGAAACAGCGCACGAAATGACGCTATATAAATAATAATACGAAGATGTTAAATTTATATGTTTAAAAACATATTCTATAATTAAATGCATGCCGTTTCGAAACATAGGCATAACTAATAATAAATAAAATAAGCAAAAGAAAAGCAAAATATAATTGCAGTGATTAAATTATATAGCAAAATATTAATTAACAAAGAAATTTACAAAAGTATTTCATATTATAGAATTTAAATACGATTTAGACAGAGTTCACAATATTGAATTAATAAAGAAATTTGCGAAAGTATTTCATTTTAGAGAATTTACAATATTATTTGGAAAATAATTTAGAAAGAAATTACAATAATATGGTTAGCTAACCTGATTTTGAAGAAATAATGATTGTTGTTGAAATTCACACAGAGCTCTGCGATTTTAAATAATATTAAAACAGTTCTCCTATAGCTGAACTGGAGATATTCGAGCTGGAACGAAGGTGAGTTCTTTGGCGGCTTATGGCATGTTCTTATTCAGTTGGGAGACGATTTAAAATGGTGTTGGAACGAAGGCAAATTCTTTTAGCAGCTTATGACATCTTTTATTTGGTGTGGTTGTTGCTTCAGCATTTGATGGATTGAACCCGGCGTTCCATCACGGGAATTGCAGCAATTCTTGTCTGACTTTAGCCAGACATGGTAAAATTAACAATTTTGACTTCTGATGTTAACTCTCTTCAAAAGCAAGATGGATTCTCCCTTCCCGCTTAAAATAAGGCCTATTTATATCCTTCTACTAAACTTTAACACCTTTCTGGAATTTCGTAAACCTCGGGACCAATTGACTTTTAATTAAAGCAAAATAATATAATTCAATTTCTACAACAACTGATAAAATCTCCGAGGTGTTATATTTAATTTCCTTAAAAAAATGTATCAAAATATATAAACTATATAATTTGATTCATTTTCATTAATTAAATTCCTTTTCAGGTGTTATTACTTAGCAGAAGGAACGGTATTCCGATTTAATGAAAAAGTCTTTTGTTGCAAACAAAAATCAATCAGAAAACAGATTTTACTTTTTACCCGGGGTGCAGTCACTAATTGATCTCTTGTTTAAACAAAATTCTCATTTTTAATTACAAATGGATGATTTTTATTTTACTGAAATAAATAACTTTTAACATATTTGTTCTTACATATTATTTGTTTATTAAAAAAAAAAGCAAATTTAAAGAAAATACTTGTTTCAATTATATATGTAAAACATCAAATCAGAAAACTGTTAAATAAATTAAAGAAAACATTTACATTACTTTTATTTAAACTTAAATATATATGAATCATTTTGCCGTTATTCCAAGGTTTAAATTATCCATCCACATACGAATATAATAGCGAAATATAATTTAGAATTGACCGAAAATTAATAAAACATTTTATAATAATTTATGAGCATTTCTCCGCTATAATTTTATCAAACCTGTCTAATTATAGCGTGTTTTTGTATGTAAATGGATGATGCCATTCAAGTGGCAATTATAGCAAAGTTTTCCCGCTTGATTTATATATATACATTTTTACATTTGACATAGGTTCGAAACTAGTTCAGATGAGTAGGTCATTAGGTTGATGGTGAAACGGAAAGGGATTGGAGATTTCCGTTTCAATATATATATATATATTACATTGAAGATTTATTTGACAGTTTACAAAATATATACATAAATAATAAATAACAACATTGCATTTTTAAATAATCACCAAAAAAAATTATCTTTTATTATAATTAGCAATTTATATGCTTTTACTTATAATACCAATATACACACACTAATTTGAACAAGGCATTATGGCCATTTAAAATCTCACCATCAAAAAAAAAGTAAAGCCATGTACCAGCAATAAATAAACAAAATAATATATCCAAATAACAATATCATGACTAACTACAATAAACAACAATAACACCCAATATATAAAAACCAAATCAAAGAGATTTTTTAAAAAAAATCAAAAATGACACTTTGATAAAATAAAGGTGAATTTTTTGATCCTTTACAGCACCCCTAAACAACATAAAAATGTCTTTGCTAATAACCAATTATATCTGTGACAGAAAAGTAACTCCTCAACTATACACATAAAATTCTCTCAATTGTCTACACGTTGTTATTTCCAGCTAAATAAAGAAGAGTTTTAAACATCTATTTATCTTTTCACAGATTTCACAAGTAAACATTGTTAGTACAAGATTTGTATTGAAACATTAATTAATTATATGATATAATTCCTAAGTTATATGATAAAAACAAAAATTCCAATATATATATATATATATATAGTAACCATATGGTTTGGCTCAAATGCATTAAGCTTTATTCAAGTGATCCAGTTTGTAAAATTTTAAATTTTAATTAATAATAATTATAATATATTGAAAAACAGTGTATAAATCAGTAGTAGATTGAAATGCTTGTTGGATTATAATTTTCCAAGTAAGTAAAAGCTCACCAATAAATATGCTGAGAGTGATGAAGTTTTAGACTGTTTGAGATACACTGGAAAATCTGATAGAGTGGATATAAAGTTCATAAACATTTTATCATACAGTCTAGTGACAATCAGAATTAAAATAATATTTGAATGGTATTAAATCAATTTTGAAGTAGAAAAATATTTAGTATTTTATTATTATTATTAAACAATAATTAATAGAAAAAAAACAATTTATAAGTCTTCTAAATTTTGTAAACCATCTTCAAATATATTGTATTGCAATTTATATTGATATGAAACAATCTAATTAGTTATCACTAGAGGAAGAAATATTAAGTTGTTCACACTGTTCAGTTATTCATGAATTTAGTACCACAATGCAATGTAATACAAGGTATAAATAATTTAACAGAGTTTGTAGGGGGAGGGGGGCTATAAAGAAAGAAAATCAGAATAGAAAGAACTTCAATATGTATACATATAAAAATAATAGAAAAAAAGCTAAAAACTAACAACCTTGTGGATTGAATTGAATAAGATTACAGGATAATGTGTATTTAAAAAACATGGAATAAGAAACTTTAACCTTGTATTCATTTCTTCACTATTTTCCATCGATTTATAGTTCCAGAGATTCATACTGGAGAAAAGAAAATGAGAGCCATATGGATATTTATTTGTCTCAGCAAATACTACTTCAAACTAAGGACAAATCTAGAAAGTGTAAGCATTTACTTTTATTTTATTTATGTTAGCCAGTTTTCATATTTAAAAATTATGCATAAGTTATTGAAAGTAGCAAGGAAAGGAAAAACAAATGTTTTTTTGCACTCTTCACAATAAAAAGAAAAATATGTTTGTTTATAAATTATAATCTTCATAAAATATAATCAGAAATAATTTTGAAGAAAAGTGTGAAAAGATAAAGTAAACAAACTAAAAAGTCATTTTAAGTAGTATAAAATTTAATCAATTTAAAAGCAAAAAATGCATGACTTATTTTCTATTCTTATTAAGGAAAAAAAATCGTCTGCAAATTCTTGTTTTAGCACTAATTTGCTTAGTTACTGAAAATCGAAAAGTTACAGTATTATAAATGCCAAGGATATCTTCTTTATAATTGCTAATAGTTAAATAAATTTTTACTAGTATTAAAAGAAAAAAGAAAAAAAAACATATTAATTCACTGATAGAAATAAATAAATAAATATTTACTTCCTAGTCTTTATTGTGTAACATGTGAGTTAACAATAGTTTGAAATGTTTTAAAAATGCCAAGATTGTCTTGAAATTATTTCAGATCTTACTGCAGATGGAAAAAAAAATAATGATTCTAAAAAGTTGATCTTGTTAATCATAATAAACCTATACATTTATTTTAAGAAAAATTGTCTACAGAAAGTGTGGATAAACATATTTTTAATTGTGCTACACAGTTTTGCAAGTGTTTGAATTTTATTTCACTATGCTATCATCCAATATAATAATCATAAAAATATATACATGCATTGCTTATGAATGTTTTCTCATGATATCAGTTTCATTATCATTCAGCTCATAATGACGGAACAAACTTTGAACTAAGGGGCATAAAATAAATGGAAATATAATGTTCGTTTTTAGTTATTGCTTATGTTTAGTATTGTAATATATTTTTTGTCATATGTTATTTAGGCAGTTTTTTTATTTATTGTGGTATGAAAATATATTTAGTTAAGGACAAATAGGTATATAAAAATATATACATTTATTATATATATATTGATTATTTTCCCAGTTGAGGAAAAATATAATATTAAATATCATTTATCTAGACAGAGAGAGAGAGAAAGAGAGATTCATCTCTCACACTTTAAAACAGATTTTGATATTTTATTGAAAGGCAAACAAACAGACAAAATTTGTCAAAGATATAGTATAATGACACAATTGCTTTATTAAATGAAATGTTTGATATAAGCATTTTGCATTTCTTAAATTTTGTCTATGAAATAACATGTCCACTTTAAATATAAAATGTAGGCTAATATTCATTGTCTACATATGTATTGCTTGTTATAACAAAAGTATTAGCATTATTTTTAAAAATAGTTAATGGTCGTTTGACTTACATGTTGGTTTGTTTAATATACTATTAGTTTCTGCATCGTGAAATGGAATATTTATTTTTCCACTGTTATTGTGAGAATTATGTTATCTTGCTATTGCATTAATAAGGATTCATGACAGCTTTCAACTGATAAGTATGTTCCACATATAATGGCATCAAATATTGTATCATTGATATTGTGCATGGGCAGATGGAGAATTCTCCCATTGCTGATTCCATGACAAGATTATATTGTTTTTTTTTTTTTTTTAAGTGTCATAGCATTGGCCGGGATGCGAACCCGCAACCCGGGCAACTGCCTGCAAGAGCAAGGCAGTCGCGCTGACCTCTCGACCACCAATGCTAGACAGGGTTATATTGTTAAGGCTGGGAAATAGTTATTGCTTAGTTAGTATAGTTAATCCCAAGAAAGGATTGTATCCATGGCCCATATACTATTTCCCTGTGATAAGACAATGTCCACACATTGGTATCTATAAAAAGGTATTAGAATTGGCCATATTATTGTACAACTATCATGTTGTTTTGTAGAACCTCTTTATTGTTTGATCCCTCATGAGGTTATGTAGTTAGTTTTCCACCATGTACGGTGAAGTTTTAGTATTTTAAAATTAAACAGCAAGTTATAGGACAAAGTTAGATTCAGGGACACTGGTTTATCTATAGTGTTTGCCTAATTGGAATAGTTTCTTTATGATGTTGTAGTATCTTCATCAGTTTATAAACAAACCAACCAAAATTTACTAGTGATTGTAAAATTTCGAATTGGAAGAGCAAGAGATACACATGGACAATGTTGATTTATTTTCATCAAGCAGTGATTTGCCAATGGATCAGTAAGATAAGTTAATGATTAGAATGATATGTTGTGGACATAAGCAGAGTTTTGGTGTCATGTGTGCATTTGACTTCTGATGTCTGTCTGCACAATAATACAACAAATCTCTTCATATTAAATAATAATAATTGTTAATTGTGCTGCATATGATAATTGTCCTTATCATATTCTGATAAATAAAATAGCTATAGTGTAATACACTACTTTATAACTTTGAGTTTTAGATTATAAAATTTGCACATATCCCAATGATTTGAATACACTTTTGTTTTATAATTTGAGTGCTAATCTAGTTTAAATAGAGTTTAACCTTCCTATTCTATAAGATAAAATAAAAGAAACATAGCCAATAATGATAGTGATAATATGAATATCACTGTACTAGTTTATCTTATATACTTTGTGTTTAGTCAATGGAATATAAATTATTTTTATACCTAATTTTATATAATGTCTCTGTCTTATTTCATGCAATTTGTCTGAAATAAATTTGTAAATAGTGTAAATAAATCTTGTGTTAAAAATTTAATTAATTGTCTGTAGTATTATTGCTAATTACCATACACATTATTATTGTTATTGCTATCGACAAATCATCTGATTATATTGAAATCATCATCAATCAATATAGTATACTCAACCATGAGTTAATATACCAGAATAATTTTGTTAAGCCCTATAGTTTAAAAATATGTCTAGGGCATCATCACTTAATAATTAAAATATTATTAACATAGATTGCATATTATTTTAAGTGGTATACTAAAAGATAAACACTTAATATTGATTTAATAAGTTTATTTGAACCCACAGATCTATCATTGACTGATCTTGATCACATTGCTCATGATTATTTGAGAAAGGGAAGTTAGGAAGTTATTGTGTTTAGTTATTAAAAAAGTTATTCATATTTCTTGAAGCTTAAAGTTTATAATAGTTATGGAGTTTATAAAGTTTTTTTGGAATTGCTAAATATTGTTAGTTAACTTGATTTTGTATTAAGAGCTATTTTGTGCATTATATTTGGGTAGTGGCAAAAGCCAACTCACTGACCCAAGTATATCTTGTATAACAATATTTAAGTTGTTTGAACCTTGAGAAAAATAGGTTATTAATTTGCAATGTAGAGTTTGAAATTATGGTAAGTTTTATATCTACAGCTATTTATTGTAGTTGGATATGAGTTATTTTATATTCACTGTTTTATGAAAGGCAATCAAACTCTAAGATATAAATTGCTTCTTTTGTCTTAAAACGTATAGCTTGTTTTGACTTTATGGTGAATGTTCTGGTTTTGTCAAGCTTGGAATCCCTCTTTTATTTAGTTTATTTTATTATCAATTAATACAATATTAGTTTAGAGTTTAAGATCTATCTCCCCATCAACATTGTTCTTCAATTTCATCTTGATCATTCTTTTATTTATTGATTTTCATTTGACCTTAATTCATTATCATAATTGATTAATGATTCATGAACTTTTATTCTCTTATCATCTTAATTATTGATTAACTTTTATTCTATCATCATCTTAATCCTTCGTTATTCTCATACATTGTTCTTCAATTTCATCTTCATCATTCTTTTATTTATTCATTTTCATTTGATCTTAATTCTATTATCATCTTAATCATTCATTAATTCTTATACATCTTCTTTCTTTTAGCTTCATTCTTAGTCTCATTTCATTTTAGTATTTAATTATTACTTATTTTTATCATCCATTTAGTCATCCACATCCTAATTTACTTATTACTTAATTCATAATTAAACTCATCTTCATTCCATAGATCTAATTATTATTTATTTATTGGTTTGATGAATAGTAAATTTATTTCATAACATTTTGTTTGTGAATTTTAAAGCTATTTTGACCAGAAATTATTATCTTCATAATCACCTTGTAATTTTCTTTAGATTTATAGTTTCATGCTAGCTTAGTTCAATAAAAAAATCATTCCTTTAGTTTAACATTTCTTTTTATGCTTATATTCTTGATTACTCGGGAAGTGAAGGTTACAAAGGCAGATTTAGCACCTAAAATGTGGAGCTTGATTAGTTACAATTGCTAGTCATCCCAAAAGAGGGTTACAAAGGTGAATTTGGTGTCCTGAAACATGCAGCCAAATTCGTGTATGCTTCCAGCATAGATGAGAAGGTTACAATATATATATATATATATATATATATTGTATCATCTATGCTAGCTTTATGCTTGTATTGTATATATATATATATATATATATATATATAAACAATACAAGCATAAAGCTAAACTAGTCAATATAAAATCTTAAACTACCCCAAATCCAAAATTAAACCAGACCAGCATAAAAATAATATTAAAAGACAACCTAAGGTTTCACTGCTCCAAGCAGTCTTCTCAAGTGTTAAGAACTACCAAAAACTACACAATATATATAATATTAAAAACTACCCACAAATCCATTCACTTCCCATCCACCCTTAATATTAAAAGAACCCTTAAATAAGTTAATTGCTTCAGAATAATGAATTTTCAATAATAAAGACTCTTTAATTCTTCTTTTGATTTAATTTCTCTCAAAGAAGACAACCTAAGCTTCATCAAAATCAATAGTGTGGCCTGTATTTTTTTCATGGACATACAAAGACAAACTAAGATATCTATTTTTAACTCTACTTTTATGAACCTTTATTCTTTCATTTAAACTCAAACTACTCTGACCTATGTAAACCTTCTTACAAAATAAACAAGGGATAAAATATACTACACCAGGAATAGTCTTTCTATCAAAAACTTCTTTTGTATTATTTAATAAATTATTCAATGTAACACCCCTTTTCCAAGCATTTTTCTTATTTCCAAACAATTTACTATTTCTACACACAATTTTATAAGAAAATTAATTGGAAAAGGGGTGTTACATTGAATAATTTATTAAATAATACAAAAGAAGTTTTTGATGGAAAGACTATTCCTGGTGTAGTATATTTTATCCCTTGTTTATTTTGTAAGAAGGTTTGCATAGAGAGTAGTTTGAGTTTAAATGAAAGAATAAAGGTTCATAAAAGTAGAGTTAAAAATAGATATCTTAATTCTGCTTTGTATGTCCATGAAAAAGATACAGGCCACACTATTGATTTTGATGAAGCTAATGTTGTCTTCTTTGAGAGAAATGAAATCAAAAGAAGAATTAAAGAGTCTTTATTATTGAAAATTCATTATTTTGAAGCAATTAAATTATTTAAGAGTTCTTTTAATATTAAGGGTGGATGAGAAGTGAATGGATTTGTAGGTAGTTTTTAATATTATATATATTGTGTAGTTTTTGGTAGTTCTTTACACTTGAGAAGTCTGCTTGGAGCAGTGAAACGTTAGGTTGTGTTTTAATATTATTTTTATGCTGGTCTGTTTTAATTTTGGATTTGGGGTAGTTTTGATATATATATATATATATATATATATATATATATATATATATATATATATATATATATATATATATATATATATATATATATATATATATATATATAAACATTACAAGCATAAAGCTAAACTAGTCAATATAAAATCAAAACTACCCCAAATCTAAAATTAAACCAGACCAGAATAAAAATAATATTAAAACACAACCTAAGGTTTCACTGCTACAAGCAGACTTCTCAAGTGTAAAGAAATAATAAAAAAAAAACACAACTTATATATACTATTAAAAACTACCCACAAATCCATTCACTTCCCATCCACCCTTAATATTAAAAGAACTCTTAAATAAGTTAATTGCTTCAGAATCATAAATTTTCAATAATAAAGACTCTTTAATTCTTCTTTTGATTTCATTTCTCTCAAAGAAGACAACTTTAGCTTCATCAAAATCAATAGTGTGGCCTGTATCTTTTTCATGGACATACAAAGCAGAACTAAGATATCTATTTTTAACTCTACTTTTATGAACCTTTACTCTTTCATTTAAACTCAAACTACTCTGACCTATGTAAACCTTCTTACAAAATAAACAAGGAATAAAATATACCACACCAGGAATAGTCTTTCTATCAAAAACTTGCTTTGTATTATTCAATAAATTATTCAATGTAACACCCCTTTTCCAAGCAATTTTCTTATTTCCAGCTGCTTTAAGGAATTATTGTCATAGGAATATTAAATTAAATAATTCTAGGGAGGTAGCTTTGTTTCAGAAATATCAATTTTATAAAGATTATTTAAGTGTTGGATACTCTGATAAATTTGTTAAAAGTATTTTATTTAATAGTAATATTTGTAAGGATGTATAGGTTAAAGAAAAATATGATTTTATTTCTTTGCCATTTAAATTGTCTTCTTATAAAATTGTGTGTAGAAATAGTAAATTGTTTGGAAATAAGAAAATTGCTTGGAAAAGGGGTGTTACATTGAATAATTTATTGAATAATACAAAGCAAGTTTTTGATAGAAAGACTATTCCTGGTGTGGTATATTTTATTCCTTGTTTATTTTGTAAGAAGGTTTACATAGGTCAGAGTAGTTTGAGTTTAAATGAAAGAGTAAAGGTTCATAAAAGTAGAGTTAAAAATAGATATCTTAGTTCTGCTTTGTATGTCCATGAAAAAGATACAGGCCACACTATTGATTTTGATGAAGCTAAGGTTGTCTTCTTTGAGAGAAATGAAATCAAAAGAAGAATTAAAGAGTCTTTATTATTGAAAATTTATGATTCTGAAGCAATTAACTTATTTAAGAGTTCTTTTAATATTAAGGGTGGATGGGAAGTGAATGGATTTGTGGGTAGTTTTTAATAGTATATATAAGTGTGTTTTTTTTTATTATTTCTTTACACTTGAGAAGTCTGCTTGTAGCAGTGAAACCTTAGGTTGTGTTTTAATATTATTTTTATTCTGGTCTGGTTTAATTTTAGATTTGGGGTAGTTTTGATTTGATATATATATATATATATATATATATATATATATATATATATATATATATATATATATATATATATATATATATATATAATGATTCAAGGTTATAACACTACTAGTTAATCATAACATACTGGCTGAAGGCTCCTGGCATTATAAGTTCCTGTTGAACCATCAGACATATGAACAACATAAGCATTTGTTCTAACCTTTTTCTCAATCCAATATGGTGTCTTGTAAATATTGAAAAACTTCTTAAATTTGAGATTTTGTGGATGACTAATGGGTAATAAGTGATCATCCACAGGTTCATAATCGTGAAGTCTATCATTGCCAATTCGTTTGTAGGCTCTATGTTCATATCAATAACCTGATTAACATATAAAATCACAACCATCTGCTTGCAAATTTTTAAAATCATGCCAATAACTGAAGTTTGGTATTTGTTCCATTCCCTTGGCTCTTACGATAAGCCTTTCATAAAGAAAGTGAAATGTGAAGTAGGACAAAAGAATAGTAAAAAAACAATTCAAAATATCCCTGATGCACTATGATTTTCACAAGCATATTTATTGTTGGCTTCAAACAGATAATGACAAATTGAAGTGTCTTTATCTTTGCTAATAAAATGAAAGTCATCAAATTGTTTATTTTTATAACAATCTAACGTTAAAAATGACCCTATTCTGAGCTTCATGGCAATGGCTACTATATTGTGCTTCAGTAAAAGTAAGTAAAATCCAATTATGACCCAAGATAGCAAGCAGAGTTTCATTGAATCTGGCCAAAGAAAATTCAGCTTTTGAATTTAAATCTTTTTGAACAATCGTACTATTAGCTAATTTTGGATCTGAAGTTTGATTTGACATATTATAGCAAAAACACAAGCTGTAACTGTATTTTGATGGGTTTTCATTGCGATCACTAACTAATGCTGTTTTACCATGCAATTGTAACAAATGATATAAAATATCATTTTTCGTTTTTGATGTAATATTACTGAATGTGCAAAAAGAATATTGACATGAACTTCTTAATAATAAAATTAAATAAATATACATGCATCCAAAAACATTAATTACTTTGATCATATTTATATCTGCAATGTACATACTATGTTTTTTAAAAACTAAAACTGAAGTTCTCCATTACTTTTCTTAAATTGATATGCATTCAAAATTTTCTAACATAATGGTTTTTATTTCTTCAACTTTTACACTTATATCTGAAACAACCTTTCATACCTCTATCTCATAGTTGCCATAGGCTTCAATTTCATTATTCTTCATATATTCTAAAAAGGGTCTTAATCTTCTATGGATTTCATTCAGTTTAGCATCTATTTCCTGGATACGATTGGAGGTAACATTACTTATTCCATCCACTCATTCATTTATATCATATAATCTATTACCATCAATCAGGCATTTCTCTTGTTGCAATCCAACAGCAGCCTTAACTTCAGCTGATATAGTTGTATAAATATTTTTAAATGATTCATTCTCAATTTTCAATGGTTGGAACTTATTCCATAATACTTTGCATTCATCAATAATCCTTTTCTTGAATTCCCCATACTCTTTCTTAGACTCTTCAAATTTGGCTATAACTCCTTGACATTCCTCCCTCATTTCACTGCTTACTTTCTCGAATTTCACATTGAAAGAATTAGCTTCAACCTTTGTCTTTTCTCTGTACCTCTCCATTTTTACATCAAATTTTGTCTCCAATCTCATAACACTATTATCTCCCAAAGATTTTAACTCAACTTTTAATTCTTGGGTATTGGATCTGAACTTAGCCTCCAACTTAGTCTCCCTTTCAGCAGCAGCAGATTTTAAATCTGCTTTTAACCCCACTTTTAATCCCAGGTAAAGTTGATCAGAATTGGTTTTTATCTCAGCTCTAAAGTCCACTTTTCAATCGATTTTTAACTCTGTTTTTAATCTGTGTATTAATTCTTTGGAATTCGCTTCCAATTTAGCTGTTAATATCTCTATTAAATCTCTTAAATCAAAATTACCACTAACTGGTATTTTATTACCGTTATCCATTATTACTATAAATGCAAGATTATATGCTTACACACAAAAAAATCTAATATATATATGACAATAGATGGCATTCTACCAAAAACACTGTCAAGCGTAAGTTTCTTTACATAAACGTCAGAGCAAGCATTCACTATCTCTGACTTTACTTCCACCTTCAGATCATGATTTCAAGCTATTTGCTATCGTCAGTGAAGGACAGGAATTAAGAAACTAGATCTAAACACAAACTCTGAGTATTTATGAAACAGTTTCTTTTCAGCTTGCAAGCGTGAATCTTTTAGACACATAATGTTTTCAAACTCAGCATAGCAAGCCAGATAGCTACATGGGTCTGATATCAGTTCAGCATCACCACATAGTAGAAGCCTCTGCAATATATATCATTGCAAGAAAGACCTCAAAGGTACATTTATGAAAAACAAAAAAACACAAGTTAAAACTTGATAATGCTTGTATTTATGACAATAGATGGTGTTCTACCAAAAACTTCAGAACAAGCATTCACTATCTCTAACTTTAGGTCCACCTTCAGATCATGATTTCAAGCTATTTGCTATGCTGAGTTTGAAGACATTACATGTCTAAAAGGTTAAGGCTTGCAAGCTGAATAGAAACTGTTTCATAAATGCTCAGAGTTTGTGTTTAGATCTAGTTTCTTAATTCCTGTCCTTCACTGACGATAGCAAATAGCTTGGAATCATGATCTGATAGTGGAACTAAAGTTAGAGATAGTGAATGCTTGCTCTGACGTTTATGTAAACAAACTTATGCTTGACGGTGTTTTTGGTAGAACGCCATTTATTGTCATAAATACAAGTGTTAGCAAGTTTTAACTTGTGTTTTTTTTGCTTTTCATATATATATATATTGCAACAGGGCAGGTATAATCAAACCCTGTTGCAATAATTAGACAAATACATATTCATATACTTAATGCATTATTAAAAAAATATATTTTTTATTACTAACATATTATTAAAAATATATATTACTTTACTAACATAACTAATATTTACATGTTGATGTACAATCAACGGTCATTTGCATTGTTGTATTGAATTGATTTAGTTATTTTAATTAAAAAGAACTCATAAAAGAGATATGGGGGGTTATACACTTGCTCTGATTTTTTTCTCTTTCTTTTGCCAAACCCAGCTATACACATCACTATGTATATGTGTGAGTGCATTTTTGAACCATTAAAAATGAAAAATTCACCAAATAAAAAGGAAACATTTTGTTTAATAAACTTTTTAAATATATACATATTAAGTCAACAAAAGAACTATAAATGTCAAGATGGAAGACTGATTTTGCAGAACAATGGAAGTAATTATTATAAAAATCGTGGAATGTCTAATGCTAATTAAATATTAATTGGAAAGAAATAAGTGTAAAAAGCTTTTGTGGTGCATTCCAACAAAGGCATATGAAATGTGAATGGAAATATAATTGAAAATGAATGAATAGATAAATTCGATAATTAAAAAAAAGAATTAAGAATTAAGGATTAGTATAAGTTTGGATGGAGAAGAATGGATGGTAGATTGATAAACAGAAAATAAGAATCAAGAGATCAACATGATATACAATTGATAAAATAGGGTCAGGCTGGGGTAGAGGCTTCAAAGTGCAGAGGGTCCGAATCCTTTCCCCCCAAATGTATAGCAGCTGCCGATATCGGAGAAGGGATGTCAAGCCTGGAGAATTCACCTCAATAAGCAACAAAGTTGAATCGCCACAAGAGGAAGAAAATAAATAAATAAATGGACTTTAGCCACAGAACCCGAACTTCAAAAAAAAAAAAAAAGTTCGTTCACCAACAAGGGACCGGAGATTCCCTTTTCACCAGGTGTATTCGATCAATTACCCAAGGAAACATAGGTATTTTTTCCTATTTGCATATATATGTCACTTTTAGTAAGCTTACTCCACAAAATTGAAAAAACTGTTATTTGACACAATTGCGAACTTAAAATTTCTTTTCTTTGCCCGGAAAGGTCAAACTATTTTCTATGGAATTTATTAGTGTATAAATTAGTCCAATTAAATCCTCAGTGCAAAATACATATAATAGCATATTTGTGTGTGTGGGAGTTTTGGCAAAGAGAGAAAAGAGACACTAAATTCAACTTATGTAAATAATGTTTTTTTTATAGATACGTAAATATCGTTGCTAATAAATGTGTATAAAATGAATGGTTTGTTTTTGTGTTATGAGATTTTCTTTTTAAGTAGAAAGAAAAAGGGAGGGTTAGATCTACTGCCAGTAAATATTACCACCAGCCCTGAGCAGAGATAGTCCAGGGGCATTTCAGTATTGGTATTCCAGCTATTCCAGCATAATTTTTATAGAAATATAGGATTGGCACTTGAGGTCATAAAGTGATGCTCATAAATATGCTGGGTGATAAAATGGAATAATTTATGAATAAATATATTTTTTAAACAATTACGCATATATGTGTATCGTTATATATACATACATGCAATCTTTGAAGATTATATATATGTGCGTAAAATATATATGGAAAATGGTAAATCACATTATAATGGCAACCCAACAAAATGGCATTGAATAGAAGTAGGTCAATGAGGGAAAGAAAAAAATAAAAAAAATTAGCATGAATTTTTTTTTTGAGAAAATAAATAAATATATATATATCGGTTTTGTCCAATCAGTATTGTTTTAGCTAAAAAAAAAAATTAGGAAAATGGAAGTTATATTATTTTGGCAGAGTTGGATGTAGTTAATATTAAGTTTATAAAAATAAAAAAAAACTTTTTAGGCTATATGAAAAATACCAACTGAGTGCAGAATATAAAAGAATTTCATAAAGTAATCAGTTTAGGTCAGACTGGTTTTTAAAGAACTTTCAGTTTGTTATGGATTTTTTTTTTGTAAATAACGAACGTAAATGTTTTTCTTGTTCGCGATTGATTTTTTTTTTAAAAAAAAAAAGTAATACAGATATTTTAAAAGAAAAAAGTAAACGAGTGTTTAAGTGGTTAACACTTTATAATTAATCCATTTTAATTAGATACAAAATAATTATTTGGCTTTCTGTCACTTATTACTATAAAATGTCATAACCAGATAAATATATATATATATTAAATTAATGTCATTTTTAAAAAAAATCGAGTAATGAATTATATTTAATTTACACCCACACAGTAGTTATGATTTTAATATATTTTACACTTTTTACTTTTATAATCATTTTGACAATTTCTGAATTTGAAACTAACTTTGAAATGAAGGTTTTGATATAACAATAGTCTATCTGTACTAGTTTTCAAAGCAAAGTTTTAAAAAAGTGGAAAACGAGAGTAAGTCAAAATAACATAGTGAAATATCAATCGGTACACAGTAAAATTATAAATATATATACTTAAGAAATATTGAAGGCATAAGGAAGTCCAGGAAGGGGGCAGCACTGTGCTTTGGAGGTTTGGAGGTTCGGAACCTAGCACGTAGAAAAAATATATATATACATGACATAAAGAGGATGGAGTTGATAACAATAAAAGTATTTGGGGGGAAGAAGAAAAAATGCAGGTAGATCACCTTAGGAGTTTGCAAAGATACTTTGGGTGTTATGGAACACCAGACAAGGTGAGAACAATAATAGCATCTTTCCACCTAGAAGGGCAGGCCATGGATTGGTGGAACTCATTGCTACACCAACCACAGACATTTTTAGATTACAAGACAGACCTGAAGAGAGCTTTCTGGAGTAAAGAAAGGCAGGACAACATTAGATCCCAATTAATAAGAGAGTTTCAAGAGGGTGGACCAGAGGAATATGTGCATTTTTTAGGCATCAAGTGGCCACACTCAGGACATTAGAAGCATGTAATTTTTCAGAGAAACAGATTGTGAGGATAGTCTGCCAAAACCTGCCAATAAGAATAGGATTGATACTAGAGATAGGAGGAGAGAATTTGTCTAAAGAAATAGACCAGATATTGAGTCAAATGAAAATAAGTGTGGAAATGAGATGGATTCGAGAGAAAAAGAAAGTAGACCAAGGAACAGACATAATATTCAGAGCAATTGAATTCAAAACACATGGGGAACCTAATTTGTTCATGGGAGGACCGCATACCGAGTTATGCATACCAAACATGTCCGAAAATACAAATAGCAGCAGGACAGACCAAAGTAGAAGCACTTATTGATTCAGGGAGTCAGGTTTCTGCAATAACAGAAAGATTGCATTATAAACTCACCAGAGAACAACCAAATATACCTGTTCTACCATTGAAAGCTGTACAAGTGGCAATGGCCAACAACAGAAGGCCAAGATTGAACCCAAACAAATATGGCTGGATGTCAAAATCCAAGGAGTCAGTTGCCCCCATGTATTCCTAATCATGAAAAATTTGATTTGTGATGTCTTATTGGGAACTGACTTTTTATACAAATATAAATGCAGGTTGAACTACGAAAGTGGACAAGCCATGTGTAATAGAGAGGTGGTTAGATTTATAATGGATAGCACAGATAGTTCTATAGGGGCTGTGCAAGTTGCCAATGAACACAATGATGACTTGATAACAGAAAAACTAGACCAGGCAAAGATTGCATGGGGAGAAGGGAAGGAAATACTAAGAAAGATACTGAAGGAATAGAATCAGGTATTTTCAGACAGACCAAGCATGATCCCAGGGTTCGAACAAAAGATTCAGGTAAATGAAACACAACCATTTAAGGCAAAATCATACCCAATTCCTCATTAATATAGGGAGCAGGTGAATGAGCAGATCGATCAAATGTTGGAATGGGGTATTATATCAAAAACCTCCTCGGCTTATTGTAACCCGATAGTCGTCATCAAGAAAAAGTATAATTCTGTAGGGTTGTGTCTCGATGCGAGGCAATTGAATAAATCCATGGTCCCAGATTGTAACATACCACCACCCATACAAGAATTGCTTGGGACATTTAAAGGAAAAAAACATTTTTCAACATTTGATCTGACAGCAAGCTATTGGCATATAAGGCTGCACCCAGAAGATCATAAGTAACTGCCTTTAGATATGATGGCTGCTCATATCAGTTTAACCATATGCCATTCGGCCTGATTAACAGTGGGGCTGGTTTACTGCGATGTCTAGATCAGGTAATATCGGCAGAAGTCAAAACATAGTCACAATGTATGTGGATGATGTATTGGTGGCATTGGCTAGTGTGGAAGAATATGCCAAAGATGTGGAAATGTTTTTAAGGGAATGTTGGAATAAAAGCATCAAGGTAAACCTGAAGAAAAGTGTGCTATTTCAAGAGGAAGTTTCTTTTTTGGGCCACCTTATAGGATCACATGGTGTCTGGCCACACCCAGATAAAATCTCAGCCATCGAAGGTTTCCCAGTACCTAGGTCCAAGAAGCAGATACGATCCTTTTTGGGTATGTGTAACTTCTACAATAAAGATATACAGATTAATTTGTTAAGAGTTATGTACTTAATTAATTTTGATTAAAGACATAAGAATAGTATAAATGTAATATTTAAGTAATAGCAGTAGGGATAGAATTCTTATGCCATTAAGGTGATATCCAATGGGAGATTAACTTAATGTATTCACTCTGCCACTTGTAATTTCACTTCATAGTCTCATGATTTGATTAAATATTCATTTATTTAATTTTATAAAACAGAACTATATTATTATTTATTAATTAAGCTAATTTGCTACTTTGATATTATTAAAAAATATAGTTATTGTTGATTTAGATACATTTTGGATAAACATAGTTATTTACCTGAGCTAGATCAAGTGATTATAAGTACATATTTCCTGGAAGTGAGATATATATATATATATATATATATATATATATATATATATATATATATATATATATATATATATATATATATATATATATATATATATATATTTGTAACCTAGTGTTATTGACACTTGGTTTACTTGGCATTATTTCTGCAGGAAAACAATGCTATTATTTAAAGAAATAAAAAGATAAAATAACAATAGTAATAATTGATTAATAAAGTATGCTATTCACTCACTTTGGCATGTTTTGGGTGAATAACTAATAGATTTAAAAACTCAATGTCATTTTAAAGAAAGAACATGAATAATTTAATTGAGATATTAATAATTAGAGCAAATTAATATGGTATAAAAGCTAAACAGTAATTGATTTTGGATGGGTAGAGGGGAGAGTGGATGAGTGTCTTATCATATAGCACAATAACTTCTGGTAATTTCTTTTTGTAAAAAAAAAAAAGAAAGAAAAAAAAAAATATAATGTTTAAAGAATTATACATCACTGATTGTTAATTTAATGTATTTATTATTTTTTTTTTTTATTGTCAAATTACTTTGTAATCCAGGTAAATAATACTAAAACTATATGATTGTAATAGGTTTTTCCTTTCTTTTGTTTATGTTATAATCAAATGATTATTTTTCTGGAAGAGGTCGCTAAAGAAAAAAAAATAAAAAAAATAAAAATAGATAGTCTGCTTTTAGTTTTCAAGGAAGGAACAGTGCTGAAATTTGGTAACTCAATTTTTTCATTTTATTTTGGAAAAATAAATGTAATCAAAGTAAAATTTTAATAATATAATGTGTGGCTAAAATTTTTTGATAAGATATCCTGATTTTCTTTGCCATCCACCTATTTAAAGACCTTTTATACTTAAAAATTTATTGTCTCACGCTAAAGTTAAAAATGACAGAATTAACTAAGGGAATCACAAAAAGTGTTATTATGTCTAAATTAAGGAAGATAAATGATTTCCAAGAAAAGATTAATTATTTATTAACTTTATGTCATTTATTGATATTTTCTTGGTATAGAAAAAAAAATAATAATAATAATTGAAAGAAATATTTTGAAACCAAGGAAAATCAACTAGAAACATTTTCGCGCTCTTTCTCAATATTGTCTACCTTTACAAGTAATGTAGTTACATACGTTAAAATATGTTTTATTCACCAAGAATTGTCTGGAAATAATAATAATGATAAATAAGATTAAATTATGCACCTGTATATATTTTTTTAAAAGAAATATAAAAAAGATATAAACTTTCTCAGAGTAAATATGGGAAAAGTTATATAGGGGCATTCTTACGGAGAAGTTATCGTTAAAAAAAATTATAATTCCTAAAGTATGAACAAAACCAAATATCTTAGTGACTTAATGATAAAAATAAATGATATATTATATTATACATCAGTTGGAATTATTAAAACTTCATGTAAAAGTAAATTGACTGCAGTTATTATCATAATAATCTCTCGGAAAATTGCACATTTTCGTCCATAAGTAAGCTAGCTAATAAGTATACGTATCATCAATAAAAAAAAAATATTGTGTATGTTTATCGTCTATCATCAACTGTTCATTATGTTAGAATATGCATATTTTATTTTCTTGGATCCCAAAATTGTAGTAGTTTAATTCAAGTAAGAATTAATCTTCAATTCTGCTATATGTTTCTTTACCTAATTTATTAAACGCACAAAATAAGAGAAAACTTTTATTTAAAGGAAATAATACCATGCGTTTATTGTTTTTAAACTTGCTTCGTGAAATACGACTGGATAAAGCTCTTCACCTGGACCAATTGCTCAACAGAAAACATTTTCTAATGAGAGAGTATGCACTTGTTAATTAATGATTGTTTAAAACTAAGTTATAAATAATATGTATTTTTTTGTTATATCACATAGGTTAAAGTCTGTATGGTCAAGTGATATTTAATAGCCTTGTAATAACAAAGGTATGTTTTAATATAATTATTATAGGTTAAGTTGATATTTAACACGAAAAAAAAAAAATCTATAAAATGTTTTAATTATTACATACAATTGTAGGTAGAAATTTTGTATGTTAGATACGTAAAAGAAAAATATTTAGATATTTAAGGGGTATATTGAAAATTATCAAAAGTAACTAAAAAAAAAAAAAATGCTATAACAAAATATTTCTTGTTAAAGTTTTGAAACGAATTTATACTGTATTAATTGAGGAATTTATTCCTAATTATTCTTAAATAACACATTCACTTTATTTAGTTTAAGATAGTATGCTACCAACTATTTTGAATGTTCCTTTATTAAAATTAAAATTATTATACTTTTATTTTATGATGTCCATTGATTTCAGATGTTGATCAAAGTATACCCGGTAACATAAGTTTATTATAATCAGTGTATTTACTTATCCTGCCCAGATATAGCATTGGTATATGCTTAATATTCGCATAGGTAATAATTATAATGTATTTATCTTGTGGGATGAAAAATGATCTCCCCAAAAGCTTTGTTTTCCATGAGAGGAAGATTTTAAATATAATGTTCAGGTATGTTTATAGCCCAAGTGATCGATTCTCATAGATAGGACGATCAAGAATTTATATAGCATTTAGTATGCTTCATTCATTTAAATCCCAGGAGAGGATTGTATTTGGTGTGTGTTCATTGTATGCCCAAGTAAGAGGCAAGAAACCACCAAAATATTTTAATGTAGTAGATTACTCTACAGACCTTCGTGGTTATTCCATATTCCTCATGTGAAAATAAAGATAGCTCCACCATGAAAGGTGTTGATTATTGTGCTTAATTTTGAAAGTTCGGGCAAGATAAAGGTTATATTGGAGGTGTTAGTTCCTCAAGATCCACTTTAGTATAAATAGTGCGTTAGTAACTAGGGTCGATATCTGTATTGTGCTGCTAAATATTGCTAGTATTTGACAAGTAAATCAATGGAGAAAGTAATTAAAATTGCGTAGTTTTAAAACGCTTATTTACTGAGGGAATATTCAAATGCAATATTTAATTCTGGTTAGTAATTAAATAATACTCATATTTAAAATTATACGTATGAATAAAATTTGTATCATAACTTAAGTTAGCATTAAGTTAAATGTAAGATGGTAAGTGTAACTTCTGATAACTGGCCTATAATTAGAATAGGTTATCCCATTAAAGACCATAAATAAAGTAAATGTATTAGAAATAAATTTAATATTTTGCGTATTGCATATGATGGGATTAATCATTTAAAAAAAAAAAAAAAAATAGTTAGTCAATAATTTTGAATAAAAGCTTCTACAAGGTTACCAAAATGTAATAAACAATGTATTGGTAATGAAATGTACTTTTAGTTAATCAATCCATATGATTGCATACAGGAGAAGTAGTAACCTCTAGTCTATAACCAAAAAGAGTATACAGATTAATGTCAGTTATATTTTATATTTTTGTATTACTATGGGATTATTGAATAAATGTTCATATATTTTTTTTTTGTGATAATAATAAATTATAGTCTTGTTAAAATTTGTTGTAGATTCATTTTTTGTTTTTATATGCTAAATATAAGTGTTTGCACAATATTTGCAAAATCTTTTCTTGAGTCCGAAATCATTCCAAATTCTTAAAAACTTAATATACCAGATAAATAAAGTTAAGCAGATCGGAATATGTCATTATATTTTAGTTTAATGATAATTATTTATGGAGTTGAAAACTTAAGACTAAACATTCACCTTGGTATAAAAAAAAAAAAAAATGAATTTATTCCCAAACCATTAACTTTGGTTGCACATTATTCCATTCCCATTTAGTTAAATTGTCTAAGTAATAAATCTTAGTTATATTATTGTGTTGTCATGGATGATGGAAGGACACAAAAAGCACCCTTGTCTTTTTATTATTCTGACTGAGATTCTGAAAAAAAAAAGGCTGTGTTATTCAAAATTATATGTCATTATTGAATAGAATTATCATCTCTTTAAATAATATAGCAGTGGATATGAGAGATGAAGACACATTGAATTTAAGTAAAATAAATGTTTCCTATAGCCGACCAGAATGCCAGTCATATGCGACAACACAATACTGCCGAGCATTTCCTTACATGAAACAAAGAACCCTGAGATTAATATTATTATAATTATTCTTTAAATTAATAAGTGATCAATTATTGTTGTTATTACAATCGTGGCATGGCTTAAGAGAATTGAATGTACAATTGTATTATATGAAAAGTATTTTAGATCATATTGGAAAATTAATGGATATGTTGCTTTATTTTTGGTTGCCTTAACAACAACCAGAAAAATTAGTGTCACAAGTGCAAATAAATAATAAACTAATTGAAAGATTATTGAGTTAGAAATGGCGAAAAGTGTAAATTTCTAATAGAAATAATTAAGAATACTGGGTTAGAATATATATATATTGTGCCTTTTTATTAGTCCAGTCTATTCTAAAATAAAGTTTTGTTGTATAATTTTAAATTTTGTTAAAGCCAATAATATTTGTTTAGTTAACTAGGAATGATAATGACATGTTAGGATCACAGGGTTTGAACTTGGGTTTAGTTGGTTTAAAATTTATAAAAGATCTTAGAAGTAAAATAATTGATTAAAAATATAAATGATAATCTATAAGATTATTATATGCTGAAGGATAAACAGTCAACAGTATTTAAATGTAGAAAATCTTAAAATCCAAATTTCTGAAATAAAATGCCTATATAGACAGATACTTATTGTCTATGCACAGTTGATTTTATAAATAAAATCAAAAAAATGTCTATAGTCAAATCAAGTTATATTTAAAATAATATTTGTCTAAATTGCATGTTGTTAATAAATTGGTAATAATTGAAAGTTTGCTAGTCTCTCACATGAGCAATTGTCTCTCAGACAGCCAATCATATTTTAAACAGCTATCTTAAGAGCAATCAGGCTTTGACACATGATGCTCTTAACACAGCTGTTTAAAATCTTATCGGCTGTCTGAGAGACAATCACGCATGTGAGAGACCAGCAAACTTTCAATTATTACCAATTTATATTTAAAAGTAAGTAAATATTTATCAATTTTACAAAACATTTTAATATTTAAAAAAAAAAAACGAAAACTGCCATTAAAAAAAATAAACCAAAAACTTGCAAAGTAAATAATGTTGTTTTAACAGAAAAGGTGGGAAATATCAACCAATCAACTTGTATCAAACAATCATTTACTATAAAATTGAAGAAAAAAACAGAGGGAAAGAAAAAAAAATACTTTTTGATCATAAAAATAAGTAACTAGGTTTTTTCTTATCTTGTTGTTACATATTTTAAAAATAAGTTGGATAAAAAATTTTAAAATATTATTTACAAACAGAAAAAGTAATGAATTTAACTCTGCATCAATACATTGGATAATTATAAGCTTTGTGTTTAAAATAATGGAATAACAATCTTTTTCTACTGGGCAAGTCTATGGTCAATAATTCCCAATAATCTCTTGGAAATTAATATATATTGAGGAAATAATCGGAGAGGAATAAAATGTGCATATTAAAAGAATAGCAACAAATATATTCCCTGGAAGAGAACAATAATTGTGCCTTCTTGGAAATGAATTTCAGTGATAAACAAAAGGAAATAAGGAAACACAATAAATATTCAGCAAGGATAAATAAAAGAAAGATAAATATCTGGAAAACAGCTAAATATACATTTTTAAAAGTCAATACAACTAAATTAATAATATCTGATAAGTGTTTATTGCCATTAAGGCTACATATAAAATCCTGATTGCAATAAGTGATGGAAAAAGTAATTAACTCTGAGCCATACCAGCAGGAATATTATTTTCTATAGAGTTTTAATAGAAAAATATTGAATGATATATATATTTGATAGAAATCATAAGCTTGTGGTATAGTATAGATGGAAATATTTGCCATCTTGGATAAGGCTAACCATAAATAATCTATTACTAACAAAGGGAATGACTACTGGTGCAATAACGCAAATGTCTTGTGAATTTTGGAATGAGCAGGTAGTATATAAAAAGAACTTGTTCCCACTGTTTGTATTTATATGTCTTAATCTGTTAGTACAAAGGGAGGGGGGGATAAATCAGCAGATAGTGGAAATTAATAAGTTGATTAATTCAATTGTTTATATCAATAGTTATTTAAGTTATGTTGTTTTTTATGAAATATTATTAGTGATTTGAATGAACAAATATGATCAATATTTTTGAATGAAATGTATAATGTATTTAAACCTACATATATGAGATTTAGAGGGCAGGGTGTGTATGTATTTTTTGTGGGAAATATAAAGATATTAAAAACAATGAGGTTTGCCAATTCCTCTACAAGCTTAGTGATAAATGCTTAGCCAGAGCAAGCATTTAAAATATCTCTGTCAGGAACTCCCCCCAAACCACTGACATGCCAAACCACTGACCATGGTTTCATGCTTTGGCATTCTTCAGAGAGGTGCCAGGATAGGTTCAGACACTAGATCTAAAAATACCAACCCAAAGCCAAGCACTTATCTAAAAGTTATCTATTGAGTAGAAAATCTGAACTTTTCAGACACCCACATTTTCAAACCCAGCTATCCAACTCAAATAGCTATATGGGGCTCATAGATATTCAGCCATACCGTACATTAGTAGTCTTAGCAATATAACACTGCATTAGACTTAAGGCAGAGACTATAAATAGTCAACATAAGAGTCATAGATCACATGACCCTATTCTCTTAAGCTTGTAAGTTATAATCAATGAGGATTGCCAATTCCTCAACAAGCTTTGTGATAAATGTTTAGCCAGAGCTAGCATTTAAAATATCTCTGTCAGGACCCCCAAACCACTGACCATAGTTTCGTGCTTTGGCACTCCTCAGAGAGGTGCCAGGGTAGGTTCAGACACTAGGTCTAGAAATACCAACCCAAAGCCAAGCACTTATCTAAAAGTTATCTATTGAGTGGCAAATCTGAAATTTTCAGACACCTACATGTCTTCAAACCCAGCTATCCAACTCAAATAGCTATATGGGAATGATAGATCTTCAGCGATACCATATATTAGTAGTCTTAGTAATATAACATCCCATGACTTAAGGCAGAGACTATAAATAGTCAAAATAAGAGTCATAGATCTCATGACCTTATTCTCTTAAGCTTGTAAATTATAAACAATGAGGATTGTCAATTTCTCCACAAGCTTTGTGATAAATGCTTAGCCAGAGCCAGCATTTAAAATATATCTGTCAGGACCCACCCCCCCCAACCTCTGACATGGTTTCATGCTTTGGCTAAGCATTTATCACAAAGCTGGTTGAGGAATTGGTAGTCCTTATTGTTTATAACTAAACAAGCTTAAGAGAATAGGGACATGTGATCTATGACTCCTCTTTTGACTATTTATAGTCTCTGCCTTAAGTCTTATGTGATGTTACATTGCTAAGACTACTAATATATGGTATGGCTGAAGATCTATCAGCTCCATAAAGCTATTTGAGTTGGATAGCTGGGTTTGAAGACATGTAGGTGTCTGAAATTTTCAGATTTTCCACTCAATAGCTAAATTTTAGATAAGTGTTTGGCTTTGGGTTGGTATTTTTAGATATAGTGTCTGAACCTATCCTGTCACTTTTCTGAGGAGTGCCAAAGCACAAAACCATGGTCAGGGGTTGGGGGAATCATGAAAGAGATATTTTAAGTGCTGGTTCTGGCTAAGCACTTATCACAAAGCTTGTTGAGGAATTGGCAATCCTCATTGTTTATAACTTACAAGCTAAGAGAATAGGGTCATGTGATCTATGACTCTTATTTTGACTATTTATAAAGATATTAATTTTGTTTTTTTTGTAAACATCCAGAGTTATAACAATCTTTTCTCAATTGCTTTATAATGTTACTTTATCACTAGGTATATGATCTTATTATAATTATTATTTTGGACATTTGAAATAAAAGACCATGAATTTAAAAAAAAAGGGAGCGTGATTGTTTAATAAAAAAACTGGATGTGTGATATGTAAGGATATACATGGAGGTAAAGATCCTAACATGCTATGGGAGAGTATTAATTTTGTTTCATTATAAATGCTTCGAATATTAATTTTCCATTGTTTTATGATTATCATAATGTGTTTGTATACAACTTTGTAATAACAGTTATTTTAAATTACTTGTCAATGGGGATGTTTATTGTAAGTAATTGTAATGAATATTATTAAAATTATTGTTTTGAAAATTTACTTAAGTTCTAAATGTTACATTTATTTTCTGGGCTCATTGTCACCACATCACATGAATTCAAAATGTACAGTTGAAATTAAAATGAGAAATTAATTCAGTTTCAAGCAATCTAACAGTTTATTAAGCACAAATCTCTTAATAGATTACTATCTACATGCTGTCTTGATCCCATAGGTCATTGATGACATTATTATTAAGGTATGTTTATTAATATGAAATTAAATGATATATTAGTTATTAGTGAAAGTATTAGTGCTAATTACAGTTTAGTTAATAATATTATTTTAATAAGTATTAAAAAACATAAATATAAATCTTGATTATAGATTTAAATTATAAGCCTTTTTTAATTTGTGCACTTCCCCAGGAAATCCATAAAATCCCTTTTGATATTCCATAGGTAGAATGAAAAATTAATAAATCAATGATTATTCTGAGATCTTCTTATTGTAAAGTTATTCTTGTGATTATTGCCAATCTTAATTATTAAAAATAATAGGAATCAAATTTTATCTGTAATTATCTAATAGATTAATTTAATGAGTGATTGAATTAAAACTTAATAGTTATAGATATTATATAATATATTGGATATTATTGGTAGCCATGAGAGTATGTATATGCTTAATAAGGAGGAGTATCTGGGTATTCTCATACCATTGAACAAATATTTTGTATTTTTAATGTTAAAGGGATGTGATCTGTTTATAGGTAAACAAATCTCATATTGGTTATATTTAAAATACGTCTTATTTTAGAAATGTTTAATCATGTAAAAGTAACTTGGGATAAATACTAACCTTATCTAAATTCAATTGTTATAGTTAAAGAAAATGGTTGGGAAATAGCAAGTCTGTTAATAGTTCCTAGCCAGAGTCCATGTAGGGCTTAATGTAGGAGCTTGACATCTCTGCTTGGGGTCGTACAGCCTATAGACAGGACACAGTATTTAAACCCCTTTATGGCGCCCATATGCATGGCTGTATTAGTAAACTAATCATTGATTATCAGATTGATTTATATAGGAAAATGCCTAATGCATTAATTGAATTATTAGACATAGTTCAAATAATATTAATAATATTTTTTTTTGATTTTGTTAAAATATTAATTAAAGGCTAGTCTAATATGGCTATGTGATCAGTAGGCATATCATACATAGAATGATATAGTTCATGTATGAGTAATTTGTGTGGTGATTGTGGGGATGATGTTGAGAGAAGAAAGTATGCAACTTGTTTATATGAATTTAAGTTTATTGTAAATAAATAGTTATAAATATTGTTTATGGTATCTAATAATTGATATGAAAATGAAATATAATTCATTTATCAAGTTATTTGACAGAGTTATTGATTGTTGGAATAGCCTAGTACAAATTATTTTTTATGAAGTTGAACTAAGTCATATTTTTTTAAAAAAAGTTAGCATAGTGCTTTAGTGAAAAAACAATTTTTTTTTTCAAAAATGAGTAGAACTGAAAATTCAGAAAAACAAGAAAATATTTGTTCTGTCCAAGAATAAGATCTCAAGTAGATATTAGAAGTGGAAATAAGGATGGAAGAAGAAAAGGTGAGTCATCTGGAAGATAAGAAAAAAAGAAAAGGTCTTCAAGGTAAAGTGATCGAAGGAAACAAAGTTGTTGAGGTTGAAGAAAAGCAATATTTAATGACATTTCTAATGAAAATAGATAAAAGGTTAGAAGAGAATAGTAAAAAATCAGAAGAAGACAATATATCTTTAAGAGTAGATCTAAGAGTACAGCTAGAAGAGAGTAGTAATAAGTCAGAAGAAGATAATAGATCTTTAAGAGTAAAGTTAGAAGAGAATAGTAAAATGTCCGAAGAAAATAATAGATCTTTAAGAGTACAGTGAGAAGAGAATAGTAAAAGTCAGAAGAATATAATAGATCTTTAAGAGTATATTTAGAAGAGAATAGTAAAAAGTCAAAAGAAAATAATAGATCTTTATGCAAAGAGTTAGAAGAAAATAGTAAAAAATTAGAAGGAAGTAATAAATCTTTAAGAGAAGAACTACAAAAAACTAATAAAGTGCTGAGTGAGAAGTTAGAATTCATGAATAAAGCTATAGTAGAAAATAAAAAAGCCATTAAGTTCATAAAAAGAGATTTAGAAAAAAAAATTGAAGAGTTAAGTGAAAAGTTTTTAACAAAAGAAAATGTTATAGAGGTAGTAAAAAAGAAAATAGATGATACATTAGAGGGATACATTCGTCAATCTCTCCAAGTTCAGGGTAAAGAAGCTATCAAACAATGGACAGTTAGTAAAGATGAACTGAATGAGAAGATATAGCATTTAGATGCAGCTTTAGGTAATGATGTTAAAGATATGCAGAATCAAATTGAATTAATAGAAAACAAGTTTGAATTTTTAAGAACAGAAATGAAAGAATAAATGGATAACAGTACTTTAGAATTTAAAAAGAAGTTGGGAATAGAAATACTGAAAAATTTACAGGTTATAAAATCTAATAAAACTGAAGATCAAAGATATTGATCTAAAATTGGAGAAAGGTTGAAGAAATTAGAGAAATAATTAATCGATCAAATAGAGAATAATAAAGAAATAATTAAAGAAAATAATATCCCAAAAGAGATGAGTAATATAGACATTGATCAATTAAAAGATGAGCAAAAGAATTATATAGATAATTTGTTTATTAAAATGAAATTGGTGGATAGAATACTTGATAATGATATTAGAATTGAAAAAATTAAAATCAGCAACTGTGATAGATTGAAATGGTCAGAAAGCTTAGAAAAAAAAGGTTCTAGTGAAATTTTAAGAGATAAACCTATGGATGAAAATTGTACTAGAGTAAAACAACTGGAAGATATTACTAATAACCATAGTAAAAAATAAGTAGGTTTCAAGAAACAGAATCTGATAGAGGTTATCAATCTGTAGAGAGAGGAATAAGTGCAAGTAATTCTATAGGTATAAGATTTATGAAGGTAAAATCCTTCAAAGGTGAATATATGGAGAATCCTTCAGAATTCCTAAATAATTTTTAACAGTTGTTTTCTTTGTGTCCTATGTCAGAGAAGGAAATATTAGCCATCTCAAGTAACCATTTGTATGCAGCTGCAAAAGACTGGTGGCAGTCATTATTCAAAAAACCCATAGTGTATAATAGTAACAAAGATGGATATGCAAAGTTTTTTTCCACAATCAAGTTGTTAGACTAAAAACCCTTACTTCTTTTCATTTGTCAGAAATGCAAATTGTCAGATTGATTTGATGAAATTTACCATGCCATATTGAACAAATTCTCATCACCACTGATAGGTATACCATTGCAAAAGTGAGTGAGATTCTAGATGCCTTAGAGTTAAGTGATGGCAGTTTAGAAAGAGGAAGTAGACAGTTGAAGGAAAAGGTAAATTATCTGGTGGCTGCAATGCAAGTTAAGCCTGATATACCTCAAAGAGTTATGATAAATGAACCATATTTTGGTATAAAAGGTAGATTGGTTTCTAAGGCTAGAAAACCAAGTATAGTAAATCGGGGTAAGAATAAGCCATTAATTCAGAATAGTCAGCCTTCAAACAGTGGGGTTACCACTATTTTAAAGAAGACGGAGTAAAGATGTTGACAAGACCATGTTAAACTAGAGAGGTCTTTGTTTATGTGTTGCTCTATGCAAGGGCCTTCAATTTATCAAAAAAGGAACAATATGCAACTTTGAAATACATTAGACCTGGACATAGACTACTTAGAGCCATTCAACATTGGTGAGCCATCTATCATGTATCAATGTACAATAGTAACCTTATATATTAGTGAATTAAAAATTAAAGCTTTAATTGACTCTGGAAGTCAAGCTTCTATACTAACAGAGCATATGTATATGAAAATTATAGCTGTACAAGGGAATATTCCACCTCTTCCCATAAAACAAATTCAAGTCACTCTAACCAATGGAAAAAGGACTAGACTTTTTAACAAGCATGTCTTGATTACCTTTATTGTTAATGGTACCGAATTTGACCATGTATTTCTTATCATGCCAGGATTAATACATGAAGCTATTATAGGTTCTGACATCATGATTCATAAATGTAAAATTGACTTTCAAAATAAAATATTTTATTGTGGAGAAGAAAGGCTCAAGTTTGAATATGGATCACATAATCTTTTTAATCAATTATTGTGTATCCATGATACAGCAACTGATGTTAGCATTCAGGCTAAAATGGGAAATGTTTATGAAGGCAATTCTAAATTTAAGAAAAAATTGTTCCAATTGATGTATGATTATAAATGTATTTTTTCTAAAATTCTTGGTATCATAGAGGGATGTGTTCATCGAGTACAATTAAAGAGTAATGACTCTTTCCAGCAAAAGATGTACCTGATTCCATATCAATATCAGAATGAGGTACAGAATCAAATAGATAGAATGCTAGAATGCAAAATAATTAAAAAAGTTCTTATATTAATCCACTGGTGATCATAATAAAGAAGGATAACTCTATAAAGGTTATTTTAGATGCTCGTATGTTAAACCAAATGACCATTCCTGAGTGTGACATTCCTTCACCAGTTCATGAACTTTTTATTAAATTTTGAAATAAGTCAATTTTTTCCACATTTGATCTAACAACCAGCTACTGGCAAATTCCACTACATGAGGAGGATCAGCAATATACAGCATTTCATTTCAAGGGACAGTCATATGTTTTCAGATGTATGCCCTTTGACTTCATTAATAGTGGATCTGGCTTCATTAGATGTTTAGACATGGTCTTTTCAAGACAAGTGAAAGAAAAGATCATCATGTATGTGGATGATATAGTCATCGCATCAGGTAGTATGGAAGAGCATCTGGAATGCTTACAAATGTTCTTTCAAGAGTGTTCCTCCAAAAATATCCAAGATTAATTTAGAAAAGTGCTCTATAGCAGAAAAAGAAATTACTTTTCTGGGACACCTAATCAATGAGCATGGTATCCAACCCCATCCAGAAAAAGTGACTGCTATACAGTGTTTCCCCATACCTAAAACTGTGAAGCAGTTAAAATATTTATTTGGTCTATGCAACTACTACCATAAATTTTATGAGAACTTTGCCAGAGACACTTTATATCTTTCTAAATTACTAAAAAAAGTGAAAAATGGCATTTGGCCATTGAGCATAATAAGATTAAAACAATTTTTTTAAATATGTGATTTTAGCATACCCTGACTTCAGTAAAACCTTTTATTTACAGATAGATAGTAGCTACTATGGTCTGGGATTAGTACTATATTAACTTAATGATAATCAGATGCCCCAGGTATTATATTTCTTAAGCAGGCACTTAAGAGGGGCAGAGCTGAACTACTCCATGACAGAAAAGGAGACTTTAGATGTTGTCTGGGCATTCCAGAAATTGTGCCAGTTCTTGTTAGGCTCTGAAGTGATTGTATTATCAGACCATAGAAGTCTGGAATTTTCGAGTCACAGTTACTTAAATAATGAAAGGCTTGTAAGGTAGAGCTTGTATCTCCAACAATATAACTATAAAGTTATTTATTTTAAAGGGAGAAAGAATATTCCTGCAGATATCCTTAATTGCCATCCTATTTATCTGGTAGCTAGAAACCCCAATACTCAGAACATATGCATCACAGTATAAATATTATGCAGTATGAGTCTATAGGTGTAGATTATAAAAATCTTTCTATGCTTCAAAGTCAGGATATGAAAATAAATAGCATCCTGACTATCTTAAATAATCAGGATAATAAAACACAAGCTAATAAATATATCAAAAGAGTGTGCCCAAGATATAAGGTATATCAAAATGTCTTAATGTTTAAGATGAATGACAATAATGGGAAATCATGGAGGATTATAGTCATACAATTTTTAATTGATAAATTAATAGTCTATACCCACAATAAATATGGTCATTACGAGGCTTCCAAAATTTTTTATGTATTAAAATCTATTTTCTATTATAGAAATATGTATAGGAGAATTATACAAAGCATTAAATCATGTGATATTTGTCTTAAATCAAACTATTGTAATAGATCCTATGCAGGTGTACTACAACCTATAGTCCCTGATCGGTTCACCAAATTCTTTGCCATCGATTTTTATGGACCACTTCCACCTTTTAACTGGCAAAAGTTTATCTTAGTTGCATATGACATCTTCAGTAAATTGGTAGTGGTGTATCCTATACCAAAAGCAGATGCAAAGAATGTCATCAAATGTGTAAAGGGAAATCAATTTCCTATTGTTGATAAGCCTGATAGTATATTGACCCATCATGCAACTGCATTTGTCTCAAACCAATGGAACCTCTGGATTCAAATTCAAGGTATAAAACACATTATGAGCTCCATAAGGAATTCTCAATCTAATACTTGTGAGCACATAATGAGAGAGTCAAGTAGATTATTTCGAGTCTATGTACCAGATAATCATACCCACTAGATTCGTAAATTGCCTGAAATTATTAGTTATATAAATATAACTTATCATGAGTCTACTGTTTTTTTTTCCAATGAGATTATATTATGGGAGACATGAACCTATTCTAATTAAAACTCCATTTCCAATAGTTAGAGAAAATATTGATATACAAATAGATCAGGAAAAAGCAAAAATTAAGCTTAACATTATGGGTAAGAAAAGAGTTAAAAGGTCATGTAATAAGCCACACCCCTTCAAAATAGATGACATAGTATTATTATGAACACCTCACGTCAGTGATGTTTAAAAGATATATAATAACACAGCAAAGGTACATCCACTTTTTCTTTTAAAATATATATGTTTTACAATAATATCAACAAATAAAAAATCCTTCTCCTTTTTTTTTTCAAAAACTTTTATTTTTTATCTCAATACTGAACATATATATATACATTTATATACAAAACTCCAATGTTTCAACTGTTTTATTTCATAGTCATTTTTAAGGATCTGCAACAATATTAAATACATATCAACAAATAAACTTCAATTACATAAAAACTTTCTCTTACATTAACATAATAACAAACATATTAAACATATAGAAATATATTTTACTTACATCTTTCTCCCACTGCTATATTTTATTACTCTTTTTTTTATTTACATTGTTTAATTACAAATATATCTTAAAATCATCCAAGAAACTTTCTATACAAATTTAAATACCACCTCTAATTTCCAATAACCTCCCCCTTTCTTTAAATTTTATCTAAAACCCATCTTAAAACTACATTCCTAAACCATATATTTAAATGAATATAAAACAAATTTAAACATCCCCCCTCTCTCTCTTTTATACAAAAAAACTGCTAACAATTTACCTAAACCCATTAAGCATTTATTTTAATTATACAGTAATTTATATTCCTTATCTACTCCATTAATTTTATTTAGAGTAGGATTATATTTTTTTATATAAAAAAATTCTTTAACCATCCTTTCCCTGTAATTTTTAACCCATTCTAACATTTTAATACTAAATTCTTTATGACCTAAACCTTTACAATGAATGTAGGTCATAAAGAATTTAGTATTAAAATGTTAGAAAGGGTTAAAAATTACAGGGAAAGGATGGTTAAATAATTTTTTTATATAAAAAAATATAATCCTACTCTAAATAGAATTAATGGAGTAGATAAGGAATATAAATTACTGTATAATTAAAATAAATGCTTAATGGGTTTAGGTAAATTGTTAGCAGTTTTTTTGTATAAAAGAGAGAGAGAGGGGGGGTGTTTAAATTTGTTTTATATTCATTTAAATATTTAGTTTAGGAATGTAGTTTTAAGATGGGTTTTAGATAAAATTTAAAGAAAGGGGGAGGTTTTTGGAAATTAGAGGTGGTATTTAAATTTGTATAGAAAGTTTCTTGGATGATTTTAAGATATATTTGTAATTAAACAATATAAATAAAAAAAGAGTAATAAATATGGCAGTGGGAGAAAGATGTAAGTAAAATATATTTGTATATGTTTAATATGTTTGTTATTATGTTAATGTAAGAGAAAGTTTTTATGTAATTGAAGTTTATTTGTTGATATGTATTTAATATTGTTGCAGATCCTTGAAAATGACTGTATGAGATAAAACAGTTGAAACATTGGAGTTTTGTATATAAATGTATATATATATGTTCAGTATTGAGATAAAAAATAAAGTTTTTGAAAAGAAAAAAAGGAGAAGGATTTTTTATTTGTTGATATTATGTTTAAAAGAATAAATACAAAAATTCTTAACCTTGTATGAGGGTCCTTACAAAATTCTAAAACAGATTGGAGAGAATGCTTTACTGCTGTCAACTCCAGAAAGTATTAGAGGAACATATAATGTCCAAAGCCTCATTCCCTATTCTGTAAGAGTCTAAAACAGAAGCTTTCAAAATTAGTGTCATAGGGATTACCAATTTTGTTATTGTGATATTTAGAGTTTATGAATGGTCCAAATGCAAATTAATAGACTTAATAGTGAATTTCAAAAGTACAGAGAATTTTGTTTGTTAATTGTTGTAGAAAGCCAAACAGTAGAGATCAAGATAAAGGATTTTTTTAAGGGTTAAGCAATATAAAATTTAAAATTAAATGAAGGGAGGGAATATTGTGCACTTTTTATTAGTCCAGTCTATTCTAAAATAAAATTTTGTTGTATAATTTTAAATTTTGTTAAAGCCAATAATATTTCCTTAGTAAACTAGAAAAGATAATGACATGTTAGTATCATAGGGTTTGAACTTGGGTTTAGTTGGTTTAAAATTTATAAAAGATCTGAAAAGTAAAATAATTGACTAAAAATATAAATGATAATCTATAAAATTATTATATGCTGAAGAATAAATAGTCAACAGTATTTAAAATTGGTAAATATTAAAATCCCAATTTCTGAAATAAAATGCATATATAGACAGATATAAATAAAATCAAAACAATGTCTATAGTCAAATCTAGTTATATTTAAAAGTAAGTAAATATTTATCAATTTTACAAAACACTGATCTAAAATTAAAACAGTAAATTGTATCTTTATTTAATTTCTAAAAAGTATTATATTTTAATATTTTTTTTAAAAAAAAAAACCAAAACTGTCATTTAAAAAAAATAAACCAACAACTTGCAAAGTAAATAATGTTGTTTTAACAGAAAAGATGGGAAATATCAACCAATCAACAAGTGTCAAACAATCATTTACTATAAAATTGAAGAAAAAAAAGAGGGATAGAAAAAAAAACTACTTCTTGATCATAAAAATAAGTACCTAGGTTTTTTTCTTTTTTTATTGTTATATATTTTTAAAAAAGGTTAGATAAAAATCCATAAAATATTATTATTTACAAACAGAAAAAGTAATGAATTTTAACTCTGCATCCATATATTGAATAATTATAAGCTTTGTGTTTAAAATAATTGAATAACTTAATCGTTTTCTACTGGGCAAGTCTATGGTCAATAATTCCCAATAATCTCTTGGAAATTAATATATATTCAGGAAATAATCGGAGACAAATAAAATGTGCATAATAAAAGAATATCCACAAATATATTCCCTGGGAGAGAACAATAATTGTGACATGTTGGAAATGAATTTCAGTGATAAACAAAAGGAAATAAGGAAACACAATAAATATTCAGCAAGGATAAATAAAAGAAAGATAAATCTTTGGGAAACAGCTAAATATACATTTTTAAAAGTCAATAGAATTAAATTAATAATATCTGATAAGTGTTTATTGCCAGTAAGGCTACATATAAAATCCTGATTGCAATAAGTGATGAAAGAAGTAATTAACTCTGAGCCATACCGGGGGAAATGTTATTTTTTATAGAGTTTTAACAGAAAAATATTGATCGATATATATATATTATAGAAATCATAAGTGAGCTATATTGTATAGATGGAAATATTTGTCATCTTGGATAAGGCAAGCCATAAATAATCTATTACTAAACAAAGGGAATGACTACTGTGCAATAACGCAAATGTCTTGCGAATTTTGGAATGAGCAGATAGTTTAAAAAGAGAACTTGTTCCTAATGTTTGTATTTATATGTCTTATTCTATGAGTTGTTAGTACAATAGGGGTGGGGAACTAAATCAATGTACAGTGAGAATTAATAAGTTGATTAATTCAATTGTTTATATTAGTAGTTATTTAAAAGTTATCTTGTTTTTTTATTAAATATTATTAGTGATTTGAATGAACAGATATGATCAATATTCTAGAAGGAAATGTATAATAATGTATTTAACATTACATATATGTGATTAAGAGGGCAGGGTGTGTTTACATATATTAATTGATAAGAAAAGCGATTATATTTTCTTATGGGAAATATAAAGATATTAATTTTGTTTTCTTGTAAACATCCAGAGTTATAACAATCTTTTCTCAATTGTTTTATATTGTTACTTTATCACGAGGTATACAACCATATTATAATTATTATTTTGGAAGTTTGAAATAAAAGACCATGAATTTTAAAAAAAAGGGAGAGTGATTGTTTAATAAAAAACTGTATGTATGATATGTAAGCATATACATGGAGGTAAAGATCCCAACATGCTATGGGAGAGTATTAATTTTGTTTCATTATAAATACTCTGAATATTAATTTTCCATTGTTTAATTATCATAATGTGTTTGTATACAACTTTGTTATAACAGTTATTTTAAACTACTTGTCAATGGGAATGTTTATTATAATTATTTGTAATTAATGTTATTAAAATTATTGTTTTGAAAGTTTACTTAAGTTCTAAATGTTGCATTTCTTTTCTGGGCTCACTGTTACCACATCACACGAACTCAAAATGTACAGTTGAAATTAAAATGAGAAATCAATTCAGTTTAGAGCAATCTAACAGTTTAATTAGCACAAATCTCTTAATAGAGATTTTTACTAGCTACATGCTGCCGTGATCCCATAGGTTATTGATGACATTATTATTAAGGTATGTTTATTAATATAAAATTAAATGATATATTAATTATTAGTCAAAGTATTAGTGTTAATTACAGTTTAGTTAATAATATTATTTTAATAATAAGTATTAAAGAATATAAATATAAAGCTTGATTATAGATTTAAATTATAAGTCTTTCTTAATTTTCACTACCCATGGAAATCCGTAAAATCCCTCTTGATATTCTATAGGTAGTATGAAGAATTAATAAATCAATGATTATCCTGAGATCTCCTTATTTGAAAGTTATTCTTGTGATTATTGCCAATCTTAATTATCAAAAATAATAGGAATCAAAGTTTTTCTGTAGTTATCTAATAGATTAATTTAATGAATGATTCAATTAAAACTTAATAGTTATAGATATTATATAATATATTGGATATTATTAGTAGCCAAGAGAGTATGTAGATACTTAATAAGGAGGAGTATCTGAATATTCTCATGCCATTAAACAAATATTTTGTATTTGTTTAATGTTAAGGGGATGTGATCTGTTTATAGGTAAACAAAGCTCACATTTGTTATATTTAATATACGTCTTACTTTAGAAATGTTTAATCATGTAAACGTAACTGGGGATAAATACTAACCTTATCTAAATTTAGTTGTTATAATTATAGAAAATGGTTGGGAAATAGTAAGTCTTTTAATAGTAACTAGCCAGAGTCTAAGTAGGGTCTAATGTAGAGGTTTGGCTCCTCTGATTAGGGTCATACCGCCTATAGACAGGCCACAATATATATATATTGAAACAGTAAGGTCTGCTTTGCAGATCTTTGTTTCATCTTTTCTCACCTATTTCCTACCCTCATACCTTAGTTTGAACCCCAATCTATTGTAGTGTGTCTGCAATGCGCTTATATATCGAAAATCCCGCCCAATTTTAAACCACGAGTACAATGCTCATGTTATATATAAGTATAACTCATTCCCAAATAAATAAAATATTATGGATTATGTATACGTTCACATAATTTGGATTTATTTAAAAGTAGTTTATATAAGTCGTAATTGCGCACACACTATGATATGCATTTTAAAACTTATGTCAAAATTATAAATTGTTAGTTAAAATTATTTGTTTGAATCTATTTACAAAAGTATATTACAGTCATAATATATTTTTGATTTAAAATAAAATTCATATTCATTTAGTAAATAGATTCAAATATTGCAATTTAAAAAGTAAAATAATTTTCTTTTGAATTTAATTATTTATTTATAAAAGCTTATCTAAAATATACAGCAGATGTCCACTTAAGGTTTTCTTTTAATTAGTAAAAGTAATTTTAATTAAATCTAGTTTGTAATTCGAATGTCGACAAGGTGATTAACAATAGAAATTAATTAAAATTTTGTTGAGTTCCTTTAGACATTCAGATAGGTTTAATTACAGCTGATAAGTAAGCAAAGTCCGATATATTTTTGTAATGCTTCAGGGCAGTTCTATTGTTTATTTCCACTATAAAAAGGAGGGTTTTCTTTTCTTCTCCATTCTAGTCATTTGCTGATGAAATGTTTCTACTCAAAATTATTCTAGTTATTTTCTAATGAAATGATTCTAGTGATTTACTAATGAAATGTGTCTAGTGAAAATATTCTAGTAAAATATTCTTCAAAATATGTTTTCCTGAGATTTTAGTTATGTGCCTGCGAACTTAAATTTGAAGCTGAATTTTCATCTCCAAATTAATTGACCATGTTTACCACACCTATTGCTAACTGTAACATGACTGAGTAGAATGACAAGAAGGCTATTTCCCTTTGGGAATGGCCAGTTGCTGCTCTAGACCATCGAAAGCTATCACATAAGGAACCCCGGAACTGCTGCTGCTGCCAAAAATATGAACAATTCCAGATTTTGCTGCTGAATTGTATAAAACCTGCTGACCATCAATCTACCTGCAAATGCTTCTCCAGAGGTAACCTCAAATTAACCCAAGAGCTCCTGTGATTTCTAACTAACATGCTATAGCTATTTTAAATTGTTTTATTTCATTTTACTAAACTTATTATGTATGCCTCTAACGTGTTTTAATATAATCAACAGTTTTACTCTCTATCCTTGGGTTAATATTTTCTATTTATTAATCTTTCTTTTATTTTATTATGATAATGTGTCAGAATAGTCTATGTTCGAGTGAATTATTCCCTTTGTTGAAAGTAAGATGCCGATATTAAGGCATATTTTAAATCCATAAATAATTCCCAATTTTTATTATCTCACAAATCACTCATTCGAGGGCTATTCTAATCTTCTTTAATATATATAATCAAATAGTTTAACATCTACATTTTATTGATTTTAACCTAATATGAGAGTATGTGTGAGGTCAATGATTAAAATGTGCCACAAATGCATGATTGTGTAAATAAATCTATACTTTTCAAACCCGCAAGCATGCATTTTCCTATTTTAAATACTGTATTCTACTTTAATTACAAAGTTCATCATTGACATTGAGAATGGGCAGACCCCTCTTAAACAAATTTCTGGGAATTTGATTGGGCATTTTCCCTAATCTAAGTGAGTCCATTTTGCATGTTTTATGTACATTAGTCTAGTAATGCTGGTAAATGAATTGGTTGTTGAGACCGCTTTGTTTTTCTTTCCAAGGATTTTAAACGGCCAAGTCCGTTTTCTTTTCACTTCCTGCAATTCCCAGGCAGAGTATGTACTCAAATGTCACACCTGGGAATTAGACGCAGCCATCACCCAGCCACTAAGTTGTGGATGAGTTCAAACTTTGGCTGTCCATGACAACACATTCCTACGGGTCAGCGGTGAGATGCCCTCCATAGTCATTTCCAATATTCACTATTGTTTTATTTATATATTTATTTTACAAAGCATTCGTGATTTAAATGTATCACAACCTCCATCCTTTAAAAAATTCATTATTAGCAATACTGACCTCCCCACTGCTTTAATTATTATTTTAAAATAAATACCTTGATCACATTCCCACTTTATTGCTTATTAAGCTTTTGTCTGTGCTATTCTCGAAATCAATAAATATTCTATAACACTTAATTTTCAAATATTTTATTAAACTTTTATAATTACTCAAAGCACCTCGCACATGTTCCCATTTCTTTTAAGCACATTATAATAATACTAATAGCCTGACAGATAGAATATATTTCTTTTTAAACCTTTTTGTCATTTAATGGAATGTAATGCCAACAATTATTTAGTAAGCATCCCTGTCTCATATAAGCAGACAGTGGTGTTATATATATATATATATATATTTCTATATAAATAAATCTTTGAAATCATTTAAAACTAATTTGATCTTTTATTTTATTGATTCCTATCACTGTCTCGGTCTACATATCTATTTTCTACATTTCTTTTGTACATCCATAGACGTTAATTAGGAACCCAAACTTATCTTAGTATAGAGTCTCTTTGTTTCTCCCTGACCACCAGACACCGGTAAAAGGTTATACTAGTAGTAGCATCAGATGTGTTATCACATAGGTGGCACTGTGAAATTTGGACTTTAGATTCGAACTTAGCATATCTAGAAGGCAAACCCTCCTAGACTGTTCAGTTTCGTGTTTGAGGTTTGAATTCTGTAGTGTGTTAGCGAGATAGACGATTCTGACTGTTATAATATATATATATATGTTGTATGTATCTAGTTGAATTTCATTTGATAATGCCTATTTGTTAATCGATGAATCCATGGTTATGACAGAATTTTAGAAAATTTTGAATTTTTGGTAGTATTTTCATGTTATATGATTCTTTATTTTATTTATCATATATATTATCATTACTAATATAATGATAGCATAATTTAATTTTCCTTAACACATACTTATACCATTCTTAACTTCACATGCCATTTTCAATTTTGAAACAATATCTATGGATACATTATTCTCTAGCAACACCATTCCAATTTTACACTGTTAATATTCAAATAATTTTTCCAGCTCAGAACATGAATTTCTCTGTATCAATAGCATATTGTTTATGTATTCATTTGGAATGAGACAAGTGACATAACAAAATAATCTTGATTGGTGTTCATCATTATAAATATTAATTTTTTATAGAATATTAAAAACTTGCAGGCTAATTGTTCAGAAAATTAAAATTTTAATTATGATAGGTATTAATCTACTATTTAGTTACAGACCCTTCATTTCTGACATATATACCTTCCTTTTTTACATGATAATTTCATAAATAAAATAATAATTACAATAAAACACAAATAGTAACAATTAAAATGTGAGCAATAATTCTTTCTACATTATTAACAATGATGGGGAAAAACTTAGGATAATATTTACAATAAAAAAATTATAATGATTGTTATTTTTAATTATTGAGGTCTCTTATATACATATATAGTATAAAAAAGTCTTACCATGGGTCTTTTGTTAGCTCCGTAAGCTTACTGTTAATCATAGGTTTAGCTCTATATCACAGATTATAACCTTGCATTTGTTCTAAACTGTGCTTGTCTGTGGTAGAAGTTAAGATCAGCATTGACTTTTTTCACATTAAATTTTATTTTCTAAGAGTTTATAAATGTTTATTTTGTTGATAGTCTTGATAATTGTGAACAATGAGACAACACTTCCATTGTGGGCAGGCAAAATCTATATTATATAGCATTACCATTTTTGGAATTGTGACAGATGCTGTTTCATGATTGGGAAAGCTGCATGGTTCAGGTTTACAGCTGGTACACTTCTGGTGGCTTTACCATATAGTTTTGACAGTTTCCATAATTTATCATTATAGCAATATTTAAATTTGCACTGAAAAGTATATTTAATAGCCATATTTTTTTAAGACAAATAACTATCTCTGAGCTATTGTAATAAAAGACAACTGCTATAACTAGGAGTCATTCCACATATTGACAAGGAGCTCTTAATTATTTTTAGCTGAATGATTATCTTTATGTGAATTTTGACTCTCTGTGTCTTTTTCTTCTTTTTTTGTATACATAACTAAGCCAATACATAATGAGAACACATCTTCCTATCATATCAACTCCAATTTCTTTCTTGTGCTTGCTTTTCTTTCTTTGTTCTTACTTTACTTTGATACAATAATTACTACTAATCAGTTGTTTTAATTAATATTTGATTATTGGATTTAATTTTAATTGATTTATTAAATAGATTTGTTATTATATATATATATGTGCAATTTTTTATAAGAACAAAAAAAATTGATTCCAACTTTTTGAAACTTGTGTATTGTATTCAGTTTCTATTATTTATATTTATTACTTACACATCTGTATTCTCTTTTATTTATAAAAAGGTGTAAGTTATTTATTTTCAAACCTCATCTAAAGTAATATTTTAAAAATCACAAAATACAGAAAAAGTTAACATTTATTTCTTATAATTAAGTATGCAACTTTTAAAATATGTCTAGTTTTATAAATCTCTCAGTTTCGACTTTAAAATAAATTAACAAGGTTTTTTTTTTTATTTGTATATTCTGGTTAAAAATGTAAATTACTTTCCTTTTTTCATTTTTGTCAAGAAAATCATTTATTTTGATTACTTTTATTTTCTTACTTTAAAATATTTGATCTGTTTCTTTTTTTGGGGTTAAGGTAACTTATAAAATACAATAATATTATGCTTAGCTAAATTCATGTAATTACATGGGTGTTGAAAACTGTAATTAGGCTACTGATAGTATCCATAGATGGGAATAGTCAAATGACCTTCAGATGTAAGTGTTATCTATGAATAAAAAATAAAAAATTCATGACCAAGAGTATTTCATATTGCTCTGTAAGATAAGATATTAGTTTAGAAAAGTCTAAGTGATAATCACTTAGGTTAGAGTAGACTTAATTATCATGAGTCTTATATGCTATCAGTTATCTTTCTATACTAATTGGGGCAGTAAGATTCTCTGCTGTGCAACCACTTCCCATTTTTTAATTACAAACACACACAAAGCAATTCTGACTTGAGTTTTTTTATTTTGATATAAATTCTTGATTATTAAAAAAGCATTGATAGCAACAGGTTTGGTAGACTGAGTTTTTATTAGTGATCTTTGCTTGAGATAGTAAAACATTAATGGACCATATTGAAATCAAATTTGGATCAGAAATTCAGCTTGGAAAAAATTGTATATATATATATATATATATATATATATATCCATAGCTGAATATAGATATACTCATATCATATATATATATATATATATATATATGAGTAATCTGCCAAGCATGATAATTTAGCTAGATTATGGAATGCAGGCCCATCTGAATGGACACAAGGAATTGAGATGCTTTGTATCTGCATTGAATAGTTATATTATATTTTTAAAAAAATGAAATAGATTTAGAATTTTAAATTTTTTTGCTGGAAATTGTTTAAAGCTTATATATGGATTGCTTATGCAGTTGATTGACCACTTTAGAAATATTTATTATTATTATTGTGGTTAATGGGGTATTTAATGTGAGGAAGAGGAGTTGTTTATTAATGGAATTGATATATTTTGTCAGAAAGATGCAAGGTTATTTTATATTAGTCTAGTATTGGTTGAATGGTTTCAAAATCCTTTATTCATTAATAATTATCTTTTTGTCAACAATTAATAGCCATTTCAATTATATTTAGTTAAGATAGTTTAATATTTAGGTTGCAGTACATGTGTATGCATGTATGATTCTGCATCATTTTCATTTCATTTTCATCTTTTAATATCAGCAAACAATAGTACATGTACAATAAAAACATTTAAATTACAGTAATTATCTTAAATAATTTAATAAATATATATTTCTTTCCAATGATTAATAGATAGTTGAATCAATGAATTATTTTACAAATTAAATAAATTATTAATCATTTTTGTTTAATAGTTAATTAATAGTCATTTTTCTTTCAAGTTTGTAAAAGCTATTTATTTTATTATTATTTTTGTCTTGATTTAATCAGAGTGATTTTTTTTAGAAAAGATTTTATTTGAATATGTAATTAGCTTAGATAGAAAAGAAGCTTGGGAGTAACCTTGTGAAGGGAAATGACCTTTTGCTAAAGAGAGCTTTTTAAAAAAGATCTCCAGTAAAAAATTGCTTATTATGTATTGTAATTTTAACCAGTAAACAGTGGCTCATTATTGTGAAAATTAAAGCCAGTTGCAGAAGTCAAATTGATTTTAAAAAGGCTTTGGAGTAAAACTTCGAAAGGATATTAAGAAATTTATTATGGGAAAAGTTAAGTAGGATGCAATTCTAAATTTTAAAAAGTACATTGGTTTACTTTGCTCTCCTTGATTTAAACATTTTGAATTAACCTCTTCATAACTATTGCTCTTTTAAAAATGTATGTTGATAACGACCAGTCTACATTACTTCATTTAATTGTCAATTTAAATAAGAATAAATTTGATGAATATTATTGTTGTATCATTAACCAACGTGTGTTTTTTAATATATCTGGAAAATGCATGCAGAACTATTTTACAGAATATATTTTAATTTTTCACTATTTTCCGTGTTATGTTTTTGTGAGGATTAAACATAAAATTAAGGATATGCATATTTTGATAAATCATGCCATGTTTAAATTCATCATAAAGAGATGACAGTATTTATTTATCTGGTATTTCTGGAAATAATATGTATTTTAAATGAAGGATATAAAATGTGAGTTACTTCAAATTAAGTATTTGCTTAAATTGAATAGAAGGATAGAAATGCAGGTAATTTTTGTTCTCTTCGATAAAGATGGAATATAAAACAAAGTATTATAAATTGTGGAATTACTAATGAATCATGGTATCTTAATTGACAATATTTAAAAATAAACTATGCATATAATAAATTATAAGTGTCAAATGCTATTCAAGAAAACTACTAAGAATAATTGCGTACTTAATTTAAAATTGATACGGAGTCAGTGAAATAATTCCTGTTCAACAGTAGCTAAAATGTTATGTTTCCACCATAATAAAAAGAGAAATTGATTGCTTATGTGTGATTTGGTACCTCAAATAGATATGCTATGAACATTGGAAGTGCTAGGTCAGATTTAAGTTATGATTATATTTTTTAGTTGTCCTACAGAAATTCATTTTTATGCTTAAATTCAGTTAGGAATGTGTCCCATATTGTTTCATAAACCTGGAGCAGAGCTTTGCAAGTGAACTTTTATTTTAAGTTATAAAACAAATAACTTTTGTTTCTTTATTTTTTTTATTGCTTGTCATTATTAATGTATATTATAGATAGATAGGCTTACTTATTATTATGTTTTATTTATAATTTGGGTTATTTTGACCTTCTAGATTGTCTCCGAAGCGTATCCAAATGAGGAATATGCTGGTAAAAATTGATTTTGTACAAATATGTCTTATTGTTCTTTTATGAAGGTAAAAGAAAGAAATATTTTTTTTAATATATTATTAGAGAGGTTTATATTTATTTTGTATACTTTATTATGTCAAAGTGAGAATTTTTTTTTTTTTAAATCAACGAACGTATAATAGAAATAGTTTGCTAGATATAAAAGAAAGTTCATTTGTAATAATTATAACTATTAAATTTTAAAAGTAACCTAAAGTGTAATCTAAATTAAAAGTTATACCTTAATGCAATATTTAATTACCATGTTGCCTGCATAGTGTGTAATTTAGAGTTAATTTTATATATACTTTTATTCATGGGTGTGTGTCTGTTTTGCACAATTATGACATTTGTTTGATAAAGTGCAGTTTGTGAATATTTTATGTATAAATTTCGGATGCTGGCATATTCTACTGAGTTGAACAGATTGGTATGTTATCTGTATGTATTTATCTGCCAGCGTGTATTTATAATATTCGATATTTAGAAAAGCTTTGAGAATGGAAAAAAAAAACTGATTGCATTATAATGTTTGTAGGGATAAAAGATTTTTCTTATTTAGTATATGTTTTTCCATGAGTAGAGCCTAGTTTATATTATATGTGTATGATTAAATGATATTTTTTGAAGTTAAGTGATGTTTTTTAGAGCCCTGGTGATGAGGAAGAAGTCGCCACCAATAGTGTGTTTAGAAATAGATGAGTTATTGTTGAAGTATGATTAAATGATGTTTAGAAAGTTATGTGACGTTTTTCTTATATTCTTGGTGATGATGAAAGGTTCCCCACCAACAGTGTATTTAGAATCAGATGAATTATTGTAGAAGTGTTCAGTAAGAGTTTGTCTGCTCCTCATGTAGATTTCCCTTATAATGTATAGTCTGTATAATCATGAAAATATAGCTCTGTGTTAATTAATATGTGGCCAGATAAATTGTTAAATTAATTCTTGATGTAATATTAGTATCTTATTTTATTGATGAATTACGACATTGTCCAAAATAAAATAATTGTATATTTTCTTAATGAATGGAGAGTTTGTAGAAAAGATTGTTTTATACTATTGTTGTTGACACATGCACACACACATGTAATATAAATAATATTGCTATATAAAGTATAGAGTTATTGAAATTAAAATGAGAAATAAATGTTTTGAAATACATTACATTCATTTAAATAAAAGTATAAAGTTATTGAGATTAAAATGGGAAATAAATATTTTAAAATACAGTATATTTATTTAAATAAAGGTTATAAATCATCAAATCATCAGAATGAACATGATTTTGTTGCTATGCATGAAAGATATACGTAATTGAAAGTGATTATTTAGTCAATTAGAGAAAGTTGCTTTGTTGAGAGCCAAATATAATTAATTTGATTTATTTTATTAATCAACAGTAATATCCTCTCAAAAGTATTTTTTTGTGCTAATAATATAACGTTGTTTATTTAGTGTCATGTAGATGAAACATGTAGGCAAAGCATGTGTTTGAAGTCAGAATATGTAAGTTTTGTTGTTAATTTGCTTTGTTAATAGGGATAATCCCAAACTGATGCTCAAAGTTTATTTGATAATTTAAAAATCTGTAAGACAAGTAGTCCAATTGTAAATATCATGTTAAACCAAATTTATTTTAGTGTAATAAATGATTTGTTTTATTTATCTAAAATCTTAAAACTGTGTCTTGAGTTATTATTGTATACATTCATGTTTCCATTTCCACATCTCCACATTTCATAAATCTATTATAAAATAGATATATTATTTTAGAGTTATAATATTAAATCTGCTGTTGTCTGACAATGTTGTTTTCTTAATCCAAACATTATAAGGAACAGTTGCCACTGGATAAACATATTAGAAGGGTTGCCAAGTTAGTATATTTGTTAGATGATGATATGAGATTAAAATACCCTATTTCTGTCATTATCTTATCATTGAAACACAGTAAAAATATTTTAGTCAATTTGTTTCATTACATTTTATCATACTTGAGAATTATAATTTATGGACCAATGTATTTCATTTAACTCAACTGTGTTTGTTAAATTCCCTGAGATCTTATTGTTTATTTCTTGATTGGCATTAAAGTAGATGTTTAGATTGTGATATGCTAAGTCATAGAATTGTTTAGTATTATAATTATAGCAAGCTGATATATGTCGTATTTGGATGAAGGAAGAAATTAAGTTTAAAGTATATTTTAATAGACTGTACCAATAAACATTATGATTCTTTATCATACAATTAATTAACAAAGGAATTTACATTATATTTAATGTTTTGTAATATTTCTTCTTTTATTCATTTATCATCATATATCTTATGAACTGCCTAAGGCCTGCCACTGAGCTGAGCTGAACATAAACTTAAATATAGAGTCTCAGTAATAATTTTGTATTATATATCTTATTATATTGTTCTATTCACTAATAGAACTGGCACCTGGGCATTTCACTCATGTAATGTATATGAGCTGTGTTGGGAGTGTAGGTTATAATATATATATATATTAAATTGGTATATATTTGTTTAAAATATTGTTACTGTATTAATTATTGTATTGTTTTGAATAATTATATATATATATATATATATATATATATATATATATATATTGTGCCCTTTTCTATAGGTCAGAAATAGTTCATCAAAGTCAATTATTAAAAATTTTAAATTTTAGAATAGGTTCTCTTGATGTGTTAGTTATATTTTGTTAATAATATCTTAAGGTACAATTTAAAGCTAAATGAAAATACATAACACATAAAATTATAATGAATAACCTTAAAATAGTTAAATAAAGCTAGACATATTGTTACATATGGTTGCAAAAGCTGGACATAATAAATAACACAGCTATAAATATTTAAAAGTATGTTTAAAAGTTCAATTTTAATAGTTTAAAACTTATAATTAAATAAATGTTATATTTAAATTTATAAATTATATTTAATAATCATATTTAATATCATATATTTTAAAAAGTAATTTTTATGGTAGTGAAAGTTGTATTTAATTCTATATTTTCTAAATTATTTTTCCAAATTTTATATAATTGTATTATTTTATTAAATACGACAAATGTTGCAATTTATTTATTCCCAGACAGTAAATTGGATAATGTCTGTGTTGGTTATATTAGTCATGTGACTTGTATAATAATATATGGTTGCACACATTTGCTTGCTAGTATTTATTAGTAAAGTTTTAAATATTGTAAAATTGCGTTATAGAATTGAATGGAATTATTACCTATCATAAAAGCTAATATTAAATATTAAGTTAACTAACATTATAAATGTTTTAAATAATGTAATAAAGATGAATACAGTTAATAAAAGTTAAATATTTTATTTTAAAGTAAAATAGATAAATTAAATATTAAAGGTAGGATAAATTCATTAAATATTGTTTTAAAAGTCATTTTAAAGGTATTTAATTAATTTAGTAAAGTAATAATTGATTTAAAAAGTAATATTTAAATAATAATTTTAATGTTTTGATATGTCATAATTTTTATTTTGAAATTTAATTGTGCAAGTTTCTCACATTATGCAAATTTGGTATCAAACCAAAAGCAAGAATCAGCCAATAGAATGATGTATTTTATATGATATAAATACTTATTGCAGGGGGATAGCAGTGGTGATTAAAATGTATTGAAGGTAGCAGAGATCATCTCAAAGGTGATAATATTTTTAATTTTATTATTTAGTCAATTTTTTAGTGCTCTCATATAATTTATTTGCAAAGCTAATATGTTATTGTTATTGTAACAGCATTTGCAAAAAGAGAGGTACAATAAAAATATAAATAATAATTTCATTTATTATGCCTTGCTAATTTTGAAGTCTTGTTATCAGGAGTATATGTTGAAATCTAATATATAACTTCACAATTATAAAATGGATATTCCAATAAGTAAAGCGTATTCAACTTATAATGTTTTAAAAATGAGTATAATATTTATTAGTGCAATTTTAATAATATTGAACAGGAGAACTATTCAAATGAATAAATTAATTTTACGGACATTATATGGGAAACTCATTACAAAACTTGTTTGCTGATTAAAAGTAAAGATGCATTATTTTATATAGCCAAATAGTCTTATCCAGTATTAATAAGCTATAAGACAAGTATACTTTATAATAAATTTATGGAAATATCATATAATAAGAGTAAATGTTATATCCTTTTTGAAGGAAATATTTTAAAAATATTTTCAAGAAATTGTTTTAAGAAAAGACTTATGGAAGATATTCTAGAAAAGTGTATGTTGTGAAAACCTGAACAATATATAGGTTATACGCATTCGTGAAAAAATATTTTAAAGCTGATAATTTAAACCATAAGAAAACAACCACTGAATAGGTAATAAAAAATAATAAATTTCTTTGAAGAAGAAACCTATAAAGAAAATGAATATGTTAATAAATAAAATATGGAATTATGGAAATAAATATTGCACAAAAGTTTATCCGGATAATTTAAGCTAAAACCAAAGGAACATTATGCATTACCCAGCTAATATGGAATACTATAGTATAGAAGCTTCAAGTTATTATTTTAATAATAAGATTTATTTATGGTTTTAATAATCATCATTTCTAGACAATAAAAATGTAAACTGTTGTTCTATAAACTTTTCCAGGATGGATTGATTATTATTTTATTTAATTTTCAAGATTTAAAAGACATATTATTTTTTATTCATTTTTTTAGTACAGGAAGGAGTACAACACATGTGTAAGGTCGGGGACAATTGTTTGTCATCAAGCAAGAGAAGCATAGCAATGGGGAGTTGTTAAAATTGCTCTTGAAGAAAACATTTAAAAAAGAAACTCTTGAGAAAATAAAATGTTTGAACTGTATAAAAAATATTTGTCTCAGCTGAAGATTAAGTAATATAATTTTAACTCATTTATTTATTTTAAATGTAAATTTTCTAGTTTATAAGAGTAGGAACATGAACATTAATCTATTGATAATATTAAAATCCTAGGGATATAATAATTTAATAGTTTAAATAAGAACACTTAAGTAAAAGTATAAATGTATTTTCATGTATGTTATGCTATATATAGTGGATAAAAAAAAAGACTGCAAAAGTGATGACCAGATGATTTCACTTGGTAATAGTTAATGAATATTGATATTTTATGATGTATATTTTGTTTTCTTTTTAGATTGCCTATGAATTATAATGAATGAAAGTATAAATGTTTAATTATATGTAAACACATTTTATACAACACTTTAAAAAAATGATGAGACTAGGATTAATTTTGGGAATATGCATACTATAATTTTATACCAGTAATATAACACAAAATAATAGTAAATATTTATGTGATTCTTTTAAAAACTTTCATATTATTGGATGTTCCAAGGATTTATGTTACAAGTTTGTATATGTTTAGAATATAGAATAAGGAAGTAAGCAGTCTTTTCTTGTGGTTCAGTGAGATCGCTATAATTATAAATGAATTTTATTTATTGTTTTGAATATCCAAGATAGTTATTTTGTCAATGTAAGATGTGATAAATCTTTAGGAAATAATATTAAGATAGTGGCTTGGTAGTAAAATGTTGAACCCAAGATGATGTTATAATAGGATGTGATGAGGAAATATGAATAATATTTTATAATCTTTGTGGATATCAGTACAGTTAACAGTGCCCTGTAACTGATATATTTATTTTGACATCATGAATAGTATTGGAGGACATTGGACTATTTATTTTGACATCATGAATAGTATTGGAGGACATTGGACTAGGTCATGCCTCTATTTCATATAGATACACTGTGCCATGATATTTGGATATATGCTATGAGTTATACTCTAGTTTTTTTCTCTAGATCCTACCATCTATTCGCTATCTAGATTTCCAATGTAACTACATCGTTCAGTATGATATATTTGAAAAGAAATAATAGATAACTTAGAGTTTAAGATATGCTATCATTTGAATGAGATGAGTTCATTTAGTTAGAAGAAATAGAATTTGTGTAAATTAGAATTGAAAATCCAGTGGATCCTAAAAGAGAAAAGAATCATAAAATATGTTTTTTTAGATTTATTTTAGAAGTAAAATAAAATTTCAAGAATAAAATATATAAAACAATGTTGTTCTTTAAAATGTTAAATAACTTTTAAATGCTTTAATTTGTTTGAAAATAAGTATTGCATATTTTTATAATACAATGTTTATAAAGTAAAATGATATAAACAATAAGCATAGGTATAATTTTATATTTATTAAATAATAGGGAACGTATCAGTAAGTACAACTATAGAGTATTACAGTGGTATCAAGTGGTATATGTTATATTTGATAATCACAATTCACAATAATATCCACACAATTTAATAATAAATTAATAGTACATATTTTATATAATATTTTCTTTTAACATTGCAGAATGAAATTGTTTATTTTTAAAGGGTCCATACTCATGATTAATATTCTTATTTTTTTTCCATACTATGTTTCTATGGATGTTCTAAAAGAAGCATAGCTTAAATAATAGTTAAAGATGATATATTTTAAAATAGGTAATAAAATTTAATTGTATCATAGGATTGATTTCAAAAGATAAATAAAATGGTATTATTTTATTGTTATTATTTTAAGTCAGATGAAGACTTAAACAAATTCTAGATTGTTTAATAACCAAGTAATATAAAATGTTGAGTGGTGTAAATAGGATATCTGATGTCAATAAATTGTTTGTTTTATTTTATTTGATTGTTATAATAAACTTTGTTAAAGTTGTTTTCAAAATTTGTGTTTATTATTTATTTTTCCCATCATACTGCCTGAGATACACAGAGTCACTAAATCATACATATAATTTTGCACAAAGATAAATAAAGAATTATTTTAAGAATTCGAATATTTTCTTGGTATTTATTTAATTAAGAAATCACATTTTTTACATTATCTTATGGTCATAAATTGATTATTAAAGAGTACATTGAATTATATGCTATCCGTTGCCACCACATTTTCTTACATTATTATATGGAATAAAGGATTATATGATAGTATTTTATTATGGTAATAAATTATAGTGAAGAGTAAATATAAACAAAATTAGTTCATATAATGAAGAATATTATTATTATTTGTTATTAGTTTAAGCATAGTAGAGTGTGACATAAAATCCTTTCTCATGTTTTACTACTGTGATTTTAATTAACTTCGAATATTTTTATGAACCTGAGATTTTATTGAGCTAAATTATGATAAGAGATTAATATTTAATTATTCGTTTAATCTTAATGAGTAGGATTTATTAAAGTCGTAAGAATACTATAAGTTTATTATTTAAGATAGTAATAAGGGGGGATAGTGTTCTTATGCCATTGAGGTTGTATCCTGTGGGATATTAGCTCAATATAATCTTTCTTGTCACCTGTATTTCATTTCCAATTCTCATGATAAGATAAATACTTATTTTATTTATTTTATAACAGAACCTTTTCATTATTTTTCTAGTAGAATATTTTAAATTAATGCAGAAGATTTTATTTATTAATTATTTGCATCGAACCAAATGTAATCATTAACTGAGCTAACCCATTTTATTTTATATTTATATTATCCGGAAGTAAATGTACAAACGGCATGTTAGAATATATATATATATATATAAAGCAAAAGACAATAATAGTAATATTTTAAATCTAATTTTTATCTCAATAAAAGTACAATTAATGTGCCAATTTTATTAGATAAAAACTCTTTAAGTATTAAAAAGAGACAGTACTTAAAGCTACGAAGTTGTTAATATTTAATATTTGTATAGCTGCTCTTGGTAAAATTTTAACTTCCAGATCAAGAAAATTTAACAGAACAGCAATATGGCTACAAGTTTTTTTTTTTTTAATGAGCAGATTAATCAATGAAAGTAAACTGAATAGTTTTAGTGTGCTATAAAATCTAATTTAATAACTGCCAGTCTTAAAAATTTCTCATTGTATTAAGGAAAGGATAATAGTGCATGTCTTGGTACAAATGATAAACTTTGGTCCAAAATTGTTGGAAATAATGGTTTTGATGCTGTAAACTCAAATGATCTGTTGTTATTGATTTTTTACACAATATATATCCTGACTATAACAAATATTTTGCTTAGATAGAAAAAACACTATAAAACAAGATTTTATCCACACTCAACATAATACTTATTAGACATCATTATAGTTAGGAATTATAATATAGAAAATTTCCCATTACCTGGCTATTACAATTACATATTAACTTTTTCATAGAGTAGTATGCTGCAAAGTTAAAGCAATTGTTGTATTTGTCTTATTTCAATTATATTCACAAAAAATTAATTTGAACATCATGAGTGTCATCTTATTGACAGATGGAATTATCTTTACGAGTGTGTTATATGTGCAAATAAATCTATTTTGTAGGTGACTAAAAAGAAAAATAATGATTGGTTTTCTGATTGTGATGCTATTATTAGTAAATTGGTTTTTTAAAAATATGGTGTTTTTTGTTTGGCTAACTAATATTGAATGTAAAGCTTCATAACCAATATAGAAATTTACAGACAGAAATTCAATGAATATCAAAAAGACTTCAAAATAATTGATGAATAAAACTACAAGGAAGATACAGACAACTGTTGCTTATTTTCATTTGAAATCTTTTTTGGCATATTGAAAATAACATATGGATCTGAAAAATATCAAAATCCTATTAAATCCACCAGTGTCATTCTTTTATACGATAACAATTATATTTTGAACAGCTTAACATAGTTTTTGGTCATTTCTAAATAATGATACAAAAATTGATATGATGATATTTAATAATAAATCCATATAGTATTAGATAAAAATATTCAATTTTAGAAAATTAAACAGCTTTCTATAGTTTTAAAAATGGAATGTTGTAGCTTCTGATGGTTTTTGTTGCCATGCAAAAAAAATACTGGGAATAAAAAAATAAAGTATACATTGTCTTTACTGATTTGGTCAAAGCATTTGATTCAATTAATCAAATAGTTCTATGATATTATTAGAAATGATTTGATTGTCTACCAAAGTTTAATTGTGTTATACAGTTTCATATGATGGAAAATGTTATTATTACAAATGAAAAATCTGAGTCATTTTAAATAAGAACTAATGTTAAATAATATGTACTGATTCCAATTTTGTTTTGTTTTTGTTTTAATGACAAATATCTTTTAAAATTTATTATTGACTTTATAAATCAATGATCAAAATGTAATACAGATGTGGCATTAAAATTTTTAACTTGAATCAATTAAATGAAAAAAAAGAATTTCATCTTCTTGCATTCTGGATTTACAGTATAGTGATAATTGTACAACCCCCCTTGCCAGTTCAAAAAATGAAATGCAGAACATACTTAATGTTTTTAATACAAACAAAAACATCTTCAAGTTTTTTTATCAGCCAATGTAGGAAAAAAATCAGCAATTTTTAGCTTGAGTAGTCATCAAACTTAATAATAAAAGCTGATTTAAATATCTTGAAAGCTTTTTTAAGTAGAAAGGTGGACTTATATATTGAAGTGCGACATAGATTTTAATGAAAAAATTAAAAGATAGGAGATTTCATTACAAGATGTAAATGCTGCAACAACTTACCTTATGTGCAGAGTTATTATTTTATCTAATTTATATCATGGAAATAAGACAACGATTCTCTATTAATATAACATAAAAGCATTATTTTTTATTTATTTAAGAATGCTCTGTAAAATTCTAATAATATGATGGCAAGATCATAATGAATATTTCTCCAGCTTGTTGATGGTTATTCCAGAAGGGTCTAATACTCAGAATATCATATTTTTATTGGATAGAACATATAAAATAAACGAATGATATGACTTTCTAAAAGTGTTTATGGTAAACTTGAGCATTGTTATCACGGGAGAAGCAGGCTGCATTTACACTATACGTATTATCTTAAAGATATTTTGAGAAAGTTCCAATTAATTACTTTCATTGAAAAAATATTGCTGAGAATAACTAAAATTAGACAAGATATTGAAATTTCAAAAAAAAAAAGATAAAATATCATATAAACAGAATAATGGATAGCATGTTTTTTTACGTGGATGTACGTATGGGGCAAGGAAGTGTTTTATATAGTCATTATAAAAGTCATTTTTTGATTTTTTTTGTTTCTTTTTTTTGAATTGGAATAATTTGTAAGTGATCATGATGTACATTTGAATAAAAAATATATAATACAAAAAAAATTGAAATATCATTATACATAGTGGCATGCTATATATTAAAATACTCATATATAAGCAGTTCTTATCTTATTACGTTATCCCTGTCCAACTTTTTGTATAAGTTGAATTTTACATAAATTGATATTTCCGTTTTAATTGCAAATTTACCTTTAGACTAGACTTAGAATATGAAAATATTTTTTAACAAATGAAAACATATCCAAGAGATATTCACATAATACAAATCATATGAGAACTGAAAGATGCATTGATTTACCTATTATATTGTTTGAATATTTTGCATTTTATATATTTGGAGAATTGTTTACTCAAATCCGGATGTAAATAAATAAAAAAACCGTTTGTATATATTCATAATAAAGAGAATACTAAGAATACTACTGAAAAAAAATTGTATTGTAATATTTCGGATTGTTAACTTATTTAAATAATTATTTACTAATAAATATCAAAATCAACATAATGGATCACATATGTGTTTTTTTACAATGATAATATTATTAATAAGTTACCTAATTAGTGAAATCTTGCGCTCAATATCAATCTTCATATAACTAATGAGATCATAATTGTTGAAATCGTCTTTATCTATGACAAGTAATTCACAGTTATCCAGGCAAGTAGCAGTAGATAATCTTTGTATATTTTTTAAAAGTTCAGTTTCCTAAAGTAAATAACAATATAAATTTATTACATAAAAATAAAATATCACAGGACTCTTATACTTAAAATTTTGTATTAACATCAGTAATCCAATGTGTATAATTTTACTGAAAAGCCAATCATATAAGCATAAGTAATCAATGGATAATAAATGTGAGTATCTGTCAGATTTGTGTACTACACACATACATATAGCAACCAATCATAAATGAGTATGACCATCTCAACTCCAAGGAACTAAATGAAAACAAACTGTTCTAAAAATGAGTTACAATTCATATACAAACTATTCTTTGAATCATAAATACATTCACATATTTTGTGATATATTTTAATTTCTTCAACAAAAAACTTTTCTTTCTGAAATATTTCAACAGTGTATCAAATTATAACTCTCCAATATATTCTATTCTCTGTCATATCTTCCCAATGGAAACAATTAATATTGCATTTCATTAAGATGTTTTTAAAATAATCTTTATAATATAGACAGGGCCAAAGTTCACCAGGAAATATTCTTTTAAAATTTCTTGCATTGTTGAATTATTTTACATGTCCAATCCAATAATAGTGCGATTTTACAAGAGTGGACTCTATAATATCTCATCCAGCAATCTGAAGAATATTTATAGTTTTATGATTTTGCCATTCTCTTTTTAAAATTGGTGTTTAAGTAGAACATTCATACCATAAATTTAGTAAAATAACAGCTCTGCATACAATAAACTTCTTTGTGATGAAATACCATATCATTTAACTTGTTAAATTCAACAGCAGCACATTCAATCTGTTTTGTACATCAACATCTAAATCTACCTTTCCACTTATAAAACTATGAGGGTGTTTAATTACATTATACTCTCAAGTTGACAACATCCAAGATAAAATGGCTGAGGATTTTTTTCTGATGCTGGCTGCTAAAGAACTTGATTTTTTAACATTAATTATTAAATTAAATTTTTTTTAAATGTTGCATTCAAAACAGTAGGTATATTCTATAAATCATCTTTTGAACAATCATCAGCATAGTTTAAATCCAAAATCTGAAAACATCAAATTTTTATCTTCTCTTTTAATAGATTTAAATTTAAAATTCCTCCATCAAACCTATATTAAACTGCATATAAATAATTCCAAAAATCACTATCATAAAAACTGAAAACAACATTGGAGCAACTACACATTATTGTTTAACACCTGTTTTCATTTTAAATGCATCAGATTTTTCACTTGTAGTAATAATACTTCTTTTCATTCTATCCTGTAGAAGTTACATAATATAAATACATTTTTCTGGATAACCAAATAATGCCATAAATCATTTCATTGCTGATACTTTTCTTGTATTTCTTCTGAGAACAATCTATATATCAAAATTCTTTAAATTATTTTCAGATGCCAACCTGCCTTTCCAAATATATATTGAACTGGGTGGGATTGTAGATCTCTTTGGAAACTTAATCTAACATGAACTTTTAATTCTTTAATAACATCTAAACTTATGAAAGCAAAATTATAAGACTTTTATACAAAAAAAATGATACAATTATTTATTAATTCGATTTGCACCAATGCAATTTAAGTATTGCTCCACACCAGCTCTTTAGGCAGAGAAGCATAATACCCATAGGGTACCTGTGAGCAAGCCAGATCTATATATAAGGTCCATAACTCAGACTAAATTTTAAGGGCACAGATTTTATAAGCTACAAAATTCAACATCTATCATTCAAAGCACTTTTTGTTTCAGAGTAAACTCCAGGCACCAGTTAATTACAGAAGTAAATAACATGCTTTGAAAGATGGCAAACTAACTCATCACTTAAAAAATTCCAATTAGCTCAATCAAAAGAATAATATAATACATTACTGATTTAGTTAGTGGTAAAAGAATTGACTGACAAAATATTAAGTTTAAAAAGAATTTATTTTAAATGTTTATTTGAAATGTTTACTATTATAATTTGAAAACTACTATTATAAAATCTTAATTAAAATAAACAATGATTTTTTTTTATAACTAAACACACTCCTAAGAAATTACTCACTGTAATATAATATAACAGAGTATTAAATAAACCCAACACATTTAAAACATGCACATCATTAGTTCATTTTATGCATGCTATAGAGTTCATTGGTTTTACTGACTCTGGAGGCTTTAAATTATGGCAATGGCTACATTAATATCAGAAATACAATAAAAAGTGTTATTTAGTACTTATAGGATTTTGACTTTTTGCTGTTTTTTGCTTCATGTAAATTTTTACCAACCGGTTGGATTTGAGGTTTTTGTGGAGGTTCCTATCATTGCTATTTAGTGACACTATTATTCAAGACAGATATCTCTGGTGGTTTCAAGTTATTAGGCAAGTATCACTGTTATTGGCAGGTTGCTGATGTTCCATTGGACTAAGGCTGGAGTCTGTCTGTATACTTCTGGTGGTTGTTAACACTGCATTGTCTTTAAATGCATGAAAACACTATCTCTGGATATGTAACATGGCTGACCAAGGACTGATTGTAAACTGATTGAATGGTGAAAAACTAACTATTTATGTGATAACCTGTTCTCATTCATTTTTTGAAATTAGTTTCTATACCTGCCATCTATATCCTTTATTGAAAATTTGTCCACTGCTTTTTATTACATTTTGATTAATTAATTAATCTTGTTTTTATTTAGTATCCATTGCAAATTCTGTTGTTTGTGGATTTTTACTTAGTAGCCATTGCTAATTTTGTTTTATATTGTTTATGATTGCATACAATCATTGAAAGAAATTCCAATTAAATGCTTTTATCTGTTTTTTTACTTTTAACTTTCATATATCATTTTATTAACACACACATTTTACTTTTCCTTTATGTTTACAATCTTGCTATTTATGGACATATATATTTTATTTCTTTTAAATAATGGGAAGAGCCTTTTTTTCTTTAAATTAAATGAAAAGAGATATTTTAAATTTTATGTAAAAGATTCATCATTTTAAACTGCTACAGCTTTAACTGTTAATTACTTAAAATTCAACTACTTTTAACTTTTCTAAGTTAACTTTTCTTCCCCTTCCAATTACTCCTTAATACATGAAACTATGAATTAATTGACTTTTACCAAACTGTATTTTGTTTTAAACTAATAATAAAAAAATCTCTCCAGACTTCTATAAATTTATATATTTTCAGACGAGATGTTCTACTCTTTTTTAAATGAGATATTTTAATTCAGTTATTTATAGACAGCTTAGTGATTTTATTATTTATTGATCAATTCTTAAAACTTTTGCATTGTTTATGAAATTTTTTTATTTTTCAATAATTGTAAATAACAATTTTTCATGGAGCACTATCATTAGCAGTACATTACACCACTCCCCAACAAGAGTAAAATGTGTCATATTGACCATTTTATTTCTGATAACTTCTTTATTAAATCTGAACTATTTACATTAATTTTTATTTCTCTAAGTTTACCTTCTTTATATCTGGACTATACATGCTAAGAGCAGTCTACTTTGGTTATACTTTTCTTTTCTCTAGGCTGATGATATTGCTTACAATGATCTTGTACTGAATGATAACCTCCAGGACAACACTATTTTTGTGATAGAGATTTCAAATGGCACAGATGCAGAGTTTCTGGTTTTTACAGACTTACTCATATTTGACATGACACTTCATATGTTGGTTTTTTTTACTGGACTTTGAAAAAGATCACTGCAAATGGCAGGATTAATATACTATCCAATTTGACTTATGCTTTGGGAATAATATGAAATATGGAGACTCTGCTCCAAAAAATGATTCACAGCCTACTCTGGTTGTTCCCAGTGTGCATTTTTAAAGAGAATGGGGACTCTTTTAAGAAGTGATCCCTGACAATACATCATGGGTACTAATTTTATCCAGCCCACAGCTTTAACTTTTCTTAAAACTTGATTCTATACTTGCGACCCTCCTTTCAATTAATTACAATCTCATACACTCCTAACTTAAACTTAGATTTACATTTCATTTATATTATTTATTAATCTTGCAATATTATTTTAAAACCATTTCTTTAACTTTCTTTTATTAACATGTGTGTATTAAAAACTATTTAATTTTTTATTATGCTACTTCTTTTATTATCTAAAGATGTTTTTATTTATCTTGATTACTTTATTACACAAGTTTCCTTTATTTTATTCATTTATTTAATTCTACAAACATTACTTTAAACTATTAATTTGACCCATTTATTTATGAACATTTTTCTTTATTAATATGTGCATGATGGAAAAAAACTTTTATCCAGTGAAGCCTCTACTATTATTATTTTATGAAACAATTCCTCATTTTTCTTTTCTTTTTTTTGAAATTTATTGCAGTTTTAAATAGTGAAATTCTATTCAGGTTTATCACCTACATCAAAATTTTTATTCAACTCCTAGTCCACTTTTGGTCTTATTATTTTTTTCCATTTATTATTTCATCTATTTATTAACTTCTAAACTTGGTCATGTGGCTCTTTCTCTCTTTCTACTAACTCTATAATATAAATTAAGTTTCTCCTTTTGCCTATCCCTCTCTTATAATTAGTTGCCTTATCTCTTTCCCATTCCATTCTATTTTCAACTCTGTAAATCGAAAAACATTTATACCTATCAAAACACCATAGTTATTCAAACTGAGAATATATTTTCTGCTCTTTCTCTTTGTTTTAAATCTACATTTAAAATGAACATTTACTTTAACCTTTTTAATTTTTATTTCCTTGTGAAAACTCTTTTATGTTATCATCTATTTTTATTATTTTCATTTCCAAATTGCTATACTTAACACTATCTTGTTCTACTATCTCTTGATCTACATTTTCCAATTCATCCTTTTCTTCACTTACATCTCTAACTACTTGGACTTCCTTTTCAACTTCCTGACTTTCTTTAACCATATCTAACTGTATGATTTTTTGGTTTTTCTCTACCTTCTCCATTATTTCACCCCTCATTGCTTTTATTTCTCTAATCATTGCCACTGTAAGTTCACTAATTTCTCCCTACAATTCCACTTTGAACTCTTGCTGACTTTGCTTTTATTTTTGACTTATTTATTCCCTCATTTCAGCCTTGAACTCTTGCATTTCTTTCATCATATTTAACATCATTTTCATCAACATCTGCATCTCAGATATTTATTCTTTATCTTTTTCCACTAACTGGGGATTTTAAAAGAATATTGGGCTTTCTTTTGGCTCCAGTCCTTTATCCTTGGTTACACTACTTTTTTATATATTTTTAAACCGCAAATAAAGTTAAACACAATATCCATTATTTCTTTGCATTAACAAATCAAATATTATTACTCTTTATTTATTTTTAAAATGGAACATATGACTGACTCCACCCCCTTTGTCCTATTTCTCTACTCATTCTCAATGCCCTAAATCTGCCCAAAATATCTGTCTTTAATTTTCTCTTTTTATTTGAAGAAAAAAATAGTTTCAGTCAATTCTTTATTTAATTTATATCACTTCAAAATGCTTAATTGCAATTATGCAATTTAGCATTTCTTTGAATATTTATTTTCTTTAATTTTAATTGACATATAATTAATTAGTCATATGTTGGTTCTGGTTCTACATTGAGAAAGACAAATGAACCAGGTGGGGTTGTACATCTCTTTGGGAAAGTAATCTAGCATGAACTTTTAACTCTTTAATAAATTCTAAACTTTTGAAAGCAAAATTATAAGTCTTAATTCGATCTACACCAATGCAATTTAAATATTGCTCCACACTGGCATCTTGGGCAAAAAATCATAATACCCAGAGGATACCTGTGACCAACCTAGAGCTATATATATATATATGGTACAAAACTCAGACTACATTTCAAGGGCACAAATTTTCTCAGCTGCAAAATTCAACACCTATCATTCAAAGCATTTTTTTGTTTTGGGGTAAACTCCAGGCACCAGTTAAATACAGAAGTAAATAACATGCTTTGAATGATAGCAAACTAACTCAGAACCTAAGAAATCCCAACTAGCTCAATCAAAAGAATAATATAATACATTACTGATTTAGTTAGTGGTAAAAGAATTGACTGACAAAATATTAAGTTTAAAGATAATTTATTTTAAATGTTTACTATTATAATTTGAAAACTATTATAAAATGTTAATTAAATAAACAATGATTTTTTATAACTACATGCACTCTTAATAAATCCCACAATATAATATAACAAATAGTATTAAATAAACACAAAACAGTTAAAACATGCACATCAATTGTTAATTTTATGCATGCTATAGAGTTCATTGGTTTTATTGACTCTGGAGGCTTCAAATTATGGCAATGGTTACATTAATATCACAAATGGAATAAGAAAATGTTATTTATTACCTATAGGATTTTGGATATTGACTTCTTGCTATTTGCTGCTTCATGTGAATTTTTGCCAACTGGTTGGATTTGACGTTTTTATTGAAGTTCCTATGATTGTTATTTCATGACACTATCTCTGGCAATTTCAAGTTATTAGGCAGGCATCACTTTTATCAGGCAGGTTGCTGATGTTCCATTGGACTAAGGATGGAGTCTGGTCATATGCTTTTGATGGCTGCTAACACTGAATTGTCTTTAAATACTTGAAAAACATTATCTCTGGATACATGACATGACAAACTGAAGATTGATTGTAGAACTGATTGTAAACTGATTGAATGATAAAAAACTGACTATTTATGTGATAACCTGTTGCCATTCTTTGTTTTAAAATTTGTTTCTGTATCTGTCAGCTATATCCATTGTTGAAAATTTGTCCACTTCTTTTTATTACATTTTTGATAAGATTTTGATTAATTAATTAGTCCTGTTTTTTAATTAGTAGCCATTGCTAATTCTGTTATTTGTGGATTTTTACTTAGTAGCTATTGCTAATTTTGTTTTTATATAGCTTATGATCGCATACAATCCTTGAGGGGAAATTCTAATTATACACTTTTATCTGTTTTTTAATTTTTAAATTTCATATATCATTTTATTGACACACACACACACATTTTACTATTCCTTTATGTCTACAATCTCACTTTTTATGGACATATATTTTTTATTTCTTTTAAATAATGGGAAAAGCCTTTTTTAAAAAATTAAATGAAAAGAGATATTTTTAATTTTATATAAAAGATTTATTTTGTTAAACTGATAAAGCTTTAGCTTTTAATTACTTGAAATTCAATTACTTTTTATGTTTCTAAGTTAACATCTCTTCCCCTTCCCATTGCTCCTTATTATGTAAAACTATGAATTAATTCACTTTTAGCAAACTGTATTTTGTTTTAAACTAATAATAATAAAAAAATCTCTTCAGACTTCTATAAATTTATCTATTTTCAAACAAGATGTTCTCTTTTTTAAATTAGATATTTTAATTCAATTATTTACAGATAGCTTAGTAATTTTATTGTTTATGATTTATTTTTATTTTTTAATAATTGTAAATAACAATTTTTTATGGAGCACTATAATTAGCCATACAATAAATTTGATAGTATTTTTTAACTATATTTTAAAAACATCTTTTATTTGGAAAAAATGAGCATCACCAAAACTTCCTTAGTTGATTTTAAAAACTTTGAAATGATAACAGTTACTTCATTATATTTTTATTATATGCTTATGTGTTTAGAAACTTATTTGATATTTGACTACCCTAATAACAAATTAAAAAGTTTCACACAGTTAATCAAAGCCCATGGTTTTTTAAATTTACATTATGCAATGGAAAATTTATTATGAAATCAATTTTGAATCTACTTTGCTACCACTGTGCTGACATGTGAAAGGCCTTGACAGAAGTAATTTAATTTATCCAGGAACTATCTATCAAAATCTCCTATGTGATACAATGCATCTTTTTGTAATAATACTCTCTAGGAAAAATTTAAATATTAACTAGAAAAGTCATGTGAAACTTTGATTTGAGATATACTATCCTTTTTCCAAAAGTGCTTTAGTTGTTTTACTACTACTAACATATACAACTTATTGACCTAGTGTTAGATCATATTTTCAAGTAATTGACTAGAATACATCCTTATATTCTAACATTTTAGGGTATCACCAGATCTCTATACAGCCTGGAAAATTGATTTTGATGCTAGAATATTGTAACAATGGGTGGCTTGACATTTCTTAATTCTTTAATAAGTAATTGCTAGGCTAGCTCAGCATAATACACAAGCTTCATAACTTATAAACAATTGATCAACAGATAATAGACACTAACTGCTAGACAATTTTAAATAATCATAACATTTATTAATTTCTAAATGAAAACATAAAATGCAATACATAAAATCAACTAAACAAATTTCAAATAAATGATTTTCTCTTATGGGTGTATTTATTTAAATAAATATTGCATTTAGTTTATTATTGTTTCATTCCAATTAAGAAAACTCAATTATTCTAATTTGAAAATGTGCAATGACTTTAATCTACAAACTCTATTGATATTAAAGCATTTAAACATTTTCACTTTGATTAATTTCGAATTTACACTATTAAATTCAATTCATGTGTGCCCCAAATATATCACAAAACTATCTCAGTCTTAGAAATAAAGATAAGACTAAAAAAATGCTGAAGACATAACTTCTATGTTTCCATTGATAATAATGCAGACTGCTCTTCTGGCAATAAAGAACTTAAATATAGGTGAATATCTAGTGGGAACTTGTCAGAAATGTTGCTGAGAGAGGCCATTTAGGTTTCATCCAATTGATATATTGACACAGGAATAACAGGCCCTGGAATCTATACCAAAGGTTTTCCAAGGTGGGTTTAACTAAGCCTGTTATTAAAAAAATGCCCAACTCAAATAAAACCTAATCATCTTAACAGAAATGTAGCTGTTCAAGATTAGATAAAATAAAGCTCAAATAATTTGTGAAGCTTTTAAAGAGTGATTAATTTTAAACTGGCTACACACTTAAGTCAAAAAAGATATTCATTTATTTTATATTGAGACAGTTATGTGTCTCATGACATACAATGACAGAGTAGCGTGTTTATATGTATAACACTGAAAGAAAAAGTAGTAATAAACACAAACAAAATTTGGTGTAAATATTTTTTATTTTACACTGGAATAACAGTTTAGGGTTAAATAATAATTTTGAGACTTAAAATTATTATAAATTATTTTAAAGCAAACATATTAAAAAGATCTATTTAATCTTTTGTTCTGATTTTGATAATTAAAACAAACATGCTTTTATGTTACAATAGATATAATAAAAATTATACAATTCCATTATCTATATTATTTAGATGAAGAAATTATTTTTAATTAAAGCTTGTATAAAATATTTTGCTGAAATCTTACAAAGATGTCGTTAAAAGGATAAAAAACTTTGAGATAAAAATTTGAATTTAATTAAGGTGAACTGAAAAAATGTAATTAACTTTTTTGATCAATATAAATATGTAATTGTTTTTAAATTCCATAAAACAGTATAAAAATGGAATTTAACAGATCAAAGGATCAGTATAGTAGTATTACTATGTAGTTATAACTTAAGGCAATAGACAGATAACAGGACAGCTGTTATGAATTTCGCAATGACAGTTTAAATTCACATGGAAGCAAATCCAGCTTTTATATGGTTCATAGCCTATAATGTGTATTAGATGACTTGCTTGCTTGAAGCTTTCTTGTGTGAAGCTTGCTTGTTTGAAGTCTATCAAATTATAGAGACCAAATACAGTGAATTGATGTCAACAATTCCCTGATTTATACCTTTCTTGAAAATGTCAATAGGACATTATATTACTCTATTGTGGACATAATAATTGACTAGCTTACCCAGATTCTCCAGTAATAGCCAACTTATTCCAGAAAGTATGCTATAGTTTATACATACATTTTTATCAATATACAAAGATGCACAAATGTATAATTACTGCCAGTCATATAAAGAATGTCCATGTTAATATTTATTTCATGAAGGATATCAAGCACTGATGAAAATAATTAGCTGGTGAGTACATTCATAGAAAAATGTCATTATGTTAAACACTTAGCTTTAAAATTAAATATTTAAGTTATCAGTTTTGAAAGTAAATAACTGATAAATCTATTAGATAGTTAAAAAAACAAGTGTAAATAATCATTTGATCTCCAGACAATCTCTTCCCATTAATATTTATAAAGAATTTATGCCAGTTTTCATTATAAATTTTATTATAAATAAAGTCACAAAATGTGAAAGGGTTTTTTTAAAAAAGAAATTTTCCAAACAGGATAATGCTTTTTTAAGAAAAACTTTTAAATCTAAAAATATATGTAAATTTCAGGGTAATAGTATATATTTTTGCAAATATAATAGCATATATTTTTTATTGTAATCAAAATAAGTATGCAGAATTTATATTTATAGCATACTCAATAGACTTTAAGTTAATGTTTTATTGTAATCAAAATAAGTTTGCATAATTTATATTTATAGCATACTCAACAGACTTTGAGTTAATGTTTGTTATTGTTTTTAATTTATAAATTTATATTTCACTGTTTAAGTTATTCCAGTGAATTCATTTAACATTAGAATAAGTTTAAAATATTAGATGTTGGTATTATCTCTTGCTCACAATATCAATTATAGAGCTCTTGTTCTCTGAGTTGGATGCATGCATAATCACCAGTTATATGTATTGGGGTTTGTTTAGTGTTATAAACATCCAAATGATCATGATTGGTACAAAAAGTTATATTTTAAGGTTCATGCACTGTTTTATTTTTAGATTTTATTATTAGAAATTAAGTTTATAGTTATATAGTACAGCAGTTATACTAAATAGTTAGAGTAATGATGATGATCAGCATGTTTCAGTATCTCAGTATTATTTGATTTGTTTTATATTTTGTTGGATTTGAACCTGAGTCTGTGCATCCAAATTATTGTTGTATTACTGCCGTAAATTTGGCAATGGCTAAATAATTAATCTGGTCTATAATAGACCCATTTCAAATCTAGTTATAATATTGACTGTTGATTTTATATTTTGATTGTTCGTGATGATGAATGATTTTTTCTGTAATGCTGGTGAACTCAGAGTTAGTCTTATGTTGATCTTTCATGGTCATTCATTTCATTATTTCCCTTTCATTTATTTTATATGTGATGATTTATTAAATGGGGCTGATGATGATCATTGCATCACCGCAGGTTTACTGAATTTTATACCATTATGTATGGCACCCAATGTGGTGTCCCATGGTGATCATGGTCTTGTGGTCAGTGACCATATCTGGGGAAAAAAACTTATCTGATGCAGAATTAATTTTAAAATGTATTATTGTAAAATATATTACAGGCATATTAATAATTAAGTTTTATAAAATAGATTTACTGTATATTTATGGAGTTTATATTTAAATTAAAAATAAAAAATCTGATTTTGGAGATTGGCTTGAGTTTTTCACTGTTGGAGTTTGTTTAGTTGTACTTTCAGGTTTGATAATGGATAGAGGGATTTATCATTGTCTTTGGTGTACAAGGGTTTTATGCAATTTTATTGTATGTTCTATATCAGGCATTTCTCTAACCCATGTTAAGGTTTTCATATTTCCTTTTGTTTATCATGGTTCAGTTAACATATTTCTGCCATGATATTAGCTTCTAAGTCTTTAAGAAAAGGAGCAAGTCATAATTCTGTATTTTTCAGACTCTAAGGCTATTGAAAGAAGATTTTTGCATTTTTATTTTATATCAAAAGGTGTAATAGCTTATAGTGTCTAAATTGAGGTAGGTCTCTTGGTGTTCATGCTGCATTGCGAATGTATATTCAAGTGGCTGAATTCTTAATTTATCTCACAATTTCAGATCACTATTCATTCTGGTACATGTCAGATGCTTGTCAAATCTCTGAAAAAACTGATGAATACATAGTTTGAGGTATGAACTTTATGTTAATTATACATGTATATTATGTAAAATATTGTTACATTGGTGTTTTATTTTTATTTTCCATTTTCTTATAATGAGAGATATGAGACAGTTATGGTTCTCATGGCATACAATTACATAATATTGTCTACACACATGCACATATGTATATGACATATTCTGTGGGTTCATCCATGTTAAAAATTTAAATATTTATATACCAACATTTTCACTTGATCACACAAGTCATCTACTGGGTGATAAAAGATAGAAAGATCGCTGCAGAGGTGCTACAATCACTGATTTGAAACAAAAACATTAAAGTTCCACCAATAGCAAAAATATTAAATTTAATATGTTTTTTAAAAAATCTTTCCAAATAGGAGGAAGTTTTCATGTATCATCTTGCTTATTGATACAATTTGGCCTTTTAAGTATCTCAATGGCTTCTCTGAATTTGCACTGGTAAAGATTATCACATCTGGATATGATCCTGTACAAGAAAAATCAATTTTATAAACTGAATTTATAGTATGGAGTGATAATGCTGCTGCTGATGAGTGTTGTTTAACTGCATTACCATGTTTATCTCTCCTAACACTGATACAATGATTACTTATACCTATGTAAGTAGCTTTACAATTTTCACATGAGATTTGATAAACACCATGAGATTCAAGAGGGATTGAATCCTTAGGCTTGGGTATTATATTGTTGCTTTTTTGATGAGTAGAAAATGGTGTATTTATATTATAGCATTTTAATATCCATCCAATACTGTCTGTAGTTTCTATTACTTATGGAACACAAATCCTAATAGCTGATTTATCATCTTTTTGTTTTCTATTTTGTCCATTTTGGGCTTGAAATAAGACTTGTTTAATAAATTTATAATTATAACTATTTGCTAATAAAATTCTATTAATATGATTTATTTCTTCTTTCAGATGTGACTTATCTGAAAGGTTAATTGCTCTATTTAAAAGAGTTTTGGCTAAAGAAAATATCTGAGTTGAGTGATGATAAGAATGTAAATGTAAATATCTGTCCATGTATGTATTCTTTCTGTAAATCAGAAAAGATAAACTATTTGGTGTTCTGGTGACTAGAACATCAAGAACAGGGAGTTTTCCATCAGTCTCTGTCTCCATTGTAAATTTAATATGAGTATGCATATTATTTAAATCTAAGAAAAAATCATCTAATTTATTTTATCCATGTTGCCATATGACAAAAGTGTCATCTATGTATCTGAGCTAAATGAGAGGTTTTAAAGATGATGATTCTAAAACATGAGTTTCTATATTTTCCATGAATAATTCAGCTATTACTCCTGAGATAGACGATCCATAGGAGTACCAAAAACTTGTCTGTAATGCTGTCCATTGTATACAAAATATGTGTTCAAGTAACAATGTTTAATCAAAGCAATAATATGGTCTGGTAAATTGCAGCATTGTGAAATTACATTTAAAGCTTCATCAATTGGAATGTTTGTAAACAAAGACACAACATCAAAACTGACAAGAATGTCATTAGCAATAATTTAAAATTATTTTAAAACAGAAATAAAGTGAAAAGAGTTTTTAATATATGATTTAATAGATGGGATTGTAGGTTTAATGAAATCAGATAAATATCTAGCTAAAATATGTGTTGGAAATCCTATTGGGCATACTATTGGACAAAGAGTGTTATCTGGTTTGTGAATTTTTGGGACTCCATAAAATTTTGGACAGACACATGATTTTTTATGAGGGATTATTTTATTTTTTATCTCTGTTTCAATAGGCAATTTATTAATATTGGCTTTTGTTGTTGTTTCCAAATATGTACTATGATCTCTTTTTGATGGTTTATAAGTTATCATTAAGCAGATCTAAAATTTAATTATGATACATGTCACAATCCATAACAACAGTGGCATTACATTTATCAGCAGGAAGTACAATTGCTTTGTCTGATTTTATATTATTTAATGCTTGTGTTTCTTTATTTGAAATATTATTTTTAGGAAGCTTAGCTTTTTTTAAAATATTGCAAATCTCAGCTCTAGCCAAATCAGCCTATGAAGTGTCTATTTGTTCGAAAACTGATTCAACATTACAAACAATTTTCTCAAAAGGTATTCAGGAAGGTGTTAATGTAAAATTGAAAACGTTTTCTAAAACTGAAACTTCATCTGTAGAGAGGGCTTTCTTAGATAAATTATAAACTGTTTTTTGATTTGGATACATAATGATTGGTGATTGTGTTCTAATTTAGCATTTGTAATTTTTTTCTTTTGCTTATATATATATATATATATATATAAGAGATATATATATATAGCAAAAGAAAAAAATATACAAATTTATCCTTTCCACTTTATATATATATATATATATATATATATATATATAAAGTGGAAAGGAAAAATAAACACAAACAAATCTTTTATGGTTATTTTCTATATTACACTGGAATAAACAGTTCATGGTTAAATAATAATTTTGATATTTAAAATTATTAAAAATTATTTTAAATAAAACATTTTTAAAAGTGACTATTTAATGTTTTATTCTGATTTTGATAATTAATGCAAGCATGTTTTTATGTTACAATAGATATACCAGAAATGATAAAAGTCCACTATCTATTTTCTTTTGATTAAGAAATTTTTAAAATTAAAGCTTGTATAACATACCTTGATAAAATTCTACAAAGATATTATTGAAATGATTAAAACAAATTTGATATAACAATTTACTTTTAATTAAGGTGAACTGACAAGTGTCATTAACTTTTTTGATCAACATAAAGAATTTACTAATTGTTTTTCAACTCCATGATACAGTATAAAAAGGTAGATTTAAAAAATCAAAAAATTAGTATAGCAGTATTATTATGAAGTTTTAACTGAAACCAAGAGACAAATTACAGGCCCGCTGCTGTGAATTTCACAATGGGTGGGACAAATGCTTATCCCCTTGACCATATACTCAGCAAATGATACAACTAAATAGAAAAATAATGTTCAAAATATCATTTGTTACAATTTGGCATATTTAAAAAATCAAAGAATACAACCTATTTAAGCTGCACTAGCACTCAAATTACTTAATAGCAGTATATTTAGAACTTTAGGATATGCACATAGTTTAAATTTAGAATTCCAAACATTGTAAAGTGTTGCATTATCCCAAAGCCCTATCTTTTATCAGAATATGATAAGGGCAATTACCACACTCTGTGCAATTACAAATTTTGAAAGGAATAAGTTTAATGGATTTAATATATTCCCAGATTATACATTAAAATTTAAATATACCTGGATCTCACTAAAACATAACTCATGTCCACAGCTCAACCCTTGAACACGTACCTGATCCTACAATTATACTGTCACATCAAGATTTGATGAAAATGAATCCATTCTGCCAATGTGCATCTCTTAATGTTACCTTTAAAATTTCCTACCATCATTAATAGACTCTGGTTTGGTCTGTCAACACCAATAATGATCCCACAACATCACAAACAATATTTCACTTAAGAAAACACTATGTGAGATTAATATTTCCAAATTTCATATTATTTTGTACTTGCCATAAGATCTGGACCTATTATCTTCACCATACACAGTGGAAAAAACTATCTCTATCTTATCATGTGGAATTTAACACTAAGATGGGAGACTTTATAAAACAACATGACAGTTGTATAAAAATATATGGCTGATTCCATACCTCTCTATGGGTATATATACATGCGTGTGTGGGCCTTGCCTCACCACAAAAAGACTAGAAATCCAAACCATAGATATCCTTTCTCTTTAGGATTATTTATACTAATGAGCATTTATTACTACTCTGACTCCATCCATCCTTTCACTCATGAAATTAGCTATAGGTGACAATCTATCTGCCTATGCTATGTATAAACATTAACATATTGGATGCTCTTCCATTGGAACATCATATTAACTAAAACTATCATTGGTCATTCATAGTATCATAGCAAGACAAAAACAATACAAACAATAACAGTGAAACTCTACATATTCCATTTTATAACGTAAGATCACTAACGTATTAACAGCCAAATCAAATTACCTATGTCCAATGATCATTAATCACTTTAGACTAACAACTATTTTTTTTATATGAAAGAGAGCACCGTGGATTTAAGCAACTGAGATCAACCTGTATTTGTATTCAAAGTGAACACGTTTGCTTCTATAGCAATTTACTAAATGTAAGAGGTTTATATAACATTTTCTTGTACATCAGAAAATAATTCAACCCAGCCAATAGATATATATTTGATAAAAATGTCTGTACATTTACCTTTTTAATAATGTATATTAAAATTAGTTTTGAAATAGGAGAGAAGCAAATATTTTATCATTCTCTCTAAATAAACGCTATATATATATATATTTCTAGGTCTTCTCTTAACTAACAAAAAAAAAAAATACATATATAAACTAAACGTTTACGTCTACACATTTTCCCTCCTTAACCTCATAAACATATATATATAATTTTCATGCCATAGTAAAACACGTTTGAAAATAAAATTTTCAGCAACAACACACTAAGTAAGTAGTACATATACATATCAATGATAAAGAAAAATAAAAGCACATTTTATCCATTACATTTGATCATCTTTATCCAAGTTATTTATCCAGGTGAGTTAGAATAATATAAATGGTCATTAACAATTAATATTGTGATTAGCAAGTATTCCAGCTGATATCTTTATTATCCCGTTGGATGTATAAAGCACTATAACATTGAATATTTTTCTAAAAGCAAAAAAAATTATTTAATTGTTTCCGTAGCGATAATTAATCAGGCAAATAACATGTACACTTCCAATTGGAGTAGATTTTAACAAGACGAGTTTATTTACTTATATATTTTTCCTTGAACAATTCTTTAAGTTGTGATTATTTTCGAAGACAAACCTTTTATAAATCTTTAACGATTTATTCAAACAAAGTATAATTAGAATCACTTATTATATTTTACATCAAAATAATTTTCCTTGGACATGAGGAGAATTTTATTATACTTGATATATTTATTTATTTTTTTTGTTTTTAAATTATTTATTGATTTGATTTTCCCTCCATGAGTTACTGTGTATCACTTTAAACAATTGGAGCATTGTAAACATTTGAAATTACTATTACAGCGACGTATATTTTTCCAATAAAATTTTAAAAGTAAATATTTATTTCACTTCATCTGGATTAAAAAAACATGACGTGATTATCCCTATAAATAAAATTATCTAATTATGACTTTGATATTTTTTTAGCATTTAATCAATTGGTAAATTATCATTTTTCCATTACATAATTTCCCGCGATCAACTCTAGGCAGACTATAGATAGTAAAATCGCAAATATTTTCAGGTTTACTTTATGAAAAGTTAGATTATTTCAGAATGACTTTTAAATTTATTTATTATATATCATATATAACATTTATTTTTTAATATTATTTCCAATTATTATTATTATATATTTTTTTTCTTTTCTTAATATTTTAATTTACAAGCACCGAACATCGTCAGCTGGATAATAGAAAGGCGCGAAATTCACACACTATCAACTTTTTAGTTTATGAATAAATAATTCGTGCATTATTTTTAAAAACGAAATTTTAAATCTATAAGCATAACAAAAATATACGCTTACTTCCCCTTGGATTTTCCTGGGTTTAAAACAGTGTTGATTCAGATAGAAACTTGTCACCATAGTTTTAATTTCTCTCTACAATGTGAATCCCTGGGAAATATGCGGTCGTGGAAAATGGCTTAAATGCAAGCAAGGTCTTGTAAATTTCTTATTCGCACATATTTATATAGCAAGGTATTCCAAATCCATATAATTAAATTCCAGAAATTTGTTGACTTTAAAATTTATTTTTTTTCCTATTTTATATCAGAGTTGAGATTTGTGCTTTCTGGGTTTTTGTTTTTCTTAATGAGTCCCCCTCCCTACAACTATGTTAGAACATATATAGTTATTATATTGCACTCTGGGAATGAATTTAAGCCAATAATTTTGCCATGCATAATTAGTATTACCCCCTCTGGCTTCATTTACAATAACTATTCATTATGATTGAAGACAGCTCTCTGTTTAGTACTAAAAAAAAATATGCTTAAATAATTTGCTATAATAATTGATTTTACAAAATTTAACAATTTGATTTGATTGTTTATTTCTTTCAATTGCTATTCAAAACTAATAAAATAGCAATGTATTTATCTACCAAATAATAATAATACTTTTAAATTGTTATTTTAGTCTAGTCAGAGCCTAGACTGGGTTTGAAATCTCATCTCTACTAAAGCAAATTTCCCAGTACATTCAAAGCAATCTTTAATGAAAAACACTTTTGTAAAATTTTGATGTCAAATATATCATCATTTAAAATTTTGGAATTATTAATTTAGGGACCTAAATAAAAGGTCACAATATATATATATCAAAATATTAATATATAACAAACTAACCAAAGGAAATACATATAAAAACAAAAAAAGACTTATAAATCCAATAAATAATATTATATTTCAACCAGAGGACTGGTTTTCATCAGAAAGTAAAAAATACACAGTAAAATGGCGATAATCCATTTTATCGCCATTTCACTGTGTATTTTTTTCTTTCTGATGAAAACCAGTCCTCTGGTTGAAATATAATATTATTTATTGGATTTATAAGTCTTTTTTTGTTTATATATATACATATAATTAATTGTGCCTAAAAACAGATAGCATTTTTCTTCTAGCTAACACAACCCAGTTCTTAAACTAGCATTATAATTATGCTAAATAAAAGGGCTAAACTAAATTATTATTCCAAGTTAAAATACTGAAACTGCATATATATATATATATATATATATATATATATATATATATATATAACCATAATTAAAGAGGGGAAGCATATTTAATGGCCTTAATAAACATTAAGAAATATACTTTTAATATCTCTAGTTAGCATATCACTTTAACAGATATCAAAAAGTTGTAAGTTAATTTGTAAAAGGAAATAGTGGATTAAATGTAAAGAGAGCAATCAAGATCACCTATATAAATAAGAATGTAGTGATAAAAAGAAGATAACTACACTTATCTTTATAAAGTCCCAATCTTGTGTGGAGGTTTGAGAGTTTCTTCTATAGTCAAAAAATGCATCTCCTTTGGCTATAAACATTTAAGGTGCATTTGAAAACGTTAAAAACCTTTCTCTATCTAATTACAGACTTAATGTGTGCTTAATAAATAGTCAGAACATTACATTAGTTTGTATATTTTCATTAAAAAGGTCTCAAATATTAACTCACACATTGCAAGATTTTGTGTAACTGACTAAATGTGAAAAGAGTAATATATTCATGTTCTCAAATCAGGATGTTTCAGATTGGCTTATTTAAGATGGCTGCTTTTATCTTTATAGTGTTCCTATCTTGTGTTGAGGTTTGAGAGTTCTCTCTATTGTCAAAAACTACTAATTTGGCTATTATATAAACATTTAAGAAGCATGTGAAAAAGGTTAAAAGTCTTCCTCTTTCTAATTAGAGACTTACTGTGTTCTTAATAAATAATCAGAATGTTAGATCAACTAATAATAAATCTAATACTAATTATTTTATATTAATACGTTAAAGTTCTATACATAAAGTTTAATAATGCCTGGTTTACTAAGTAATTAAAGTTCTCATATATTACCATAAACCTTGTACTGCAGACTTTTTAGTTAATGGTCCAATTGAATATGTATATACATTTGCTTGACAATTCTTGTAGTGCATTTCATTTACTTGGACTTAAGTTAACAGAGAAGATTTATTGTGGAGGTTATTAATTGGCACAAGTCAGAAACTTGGTCCTGTTTTTATATATCCTATTTTTATATGTCATGCTGAAACAAAGCAATGCCTAAAGATAAAATGTTTGTCATAGGTAAACATCTCAGCTACTCATAATTACAGGCATAGCAATTGGAATAGTATTCCATTTGGTAGTGATGTTTTTCTTTTAACTAACTGTGTCCCATCTAGGAGGCACTGCTGATTGTTACTTGAAATTAGTGTACTAGCAACAAGCAGGAAGATCTGAAAATGATTGATAATGAAGAGCAAGTGACATCTGTAAACATTTTATTTTATAGAGCAGGTGAATAATAATTTAAATTTTTTACATGTTTCCAGTCCCATTGTTCATATATCTGTTTTGTTGTTTTAGAAATATCCTGAATCACACTTTAATTAATAATAACTCCAGATAAGCCAGAATTCCTAACACAAATTATCTTTTGGAATTTTATTTTGACACTGCCCACTATAAGAAAATTACATACCTAAGATTAAGGTAATTAAAAAAACATTCCATACATTGAGGCAGAAAATAATCTCATATATCGATAAGACATTTTTCTCTTTAAGGTTGATTTTTTCTTTATAATTTTTTTTTTTTTACAAAATTATAACATCAATGTTCGTTAAAAAAAATTATACACTGGTGTATGTGTACTTTATATATATATTATAACAGTCGGGGATGATGATGAAAATATCCAGTCTTACCGCATCTGCCAACAGAGCACCACTAGGCTACTTTGAACCTAGAAAATTTATAAAGTCGACAGATATGTGCTGTTAAGACCGCGACCGCCAGCCCAAGTCACTAGCTCAAGTAGATGCAGAAACTTATATATTTAATTAAACTATATTTTTAATAATAAAGAATAAAAAAACAATCACTGAGTATTAATACTACAAAAAAATTTTTATTTACGCACAAACTTTTAAAAAAAATAATTTTTATAACACAGGAAGAAATTTGTTTTATTCTGTTTCATTATTATTTTATTTGTTTTTAACTTTTAATTTTAAATTTTAGAAATGTTGAGTATAGATGAGCTACCCAGACCACGCACCTAAAAGACTTTCAAACAATTGATTCCGGGCTAAAAGTCCGCAGCCACACCAATGCTCACTTTCAGATATATATCAGTAACCAATGCAATATGAACATGTTAGCATAGAATCACGCGACAGGAATGTGCATCTGAACAATGTGATATTATTGGAGAAAACATGAGCTTCAACCAGTATAGGAATGTGCTTTTATCTGGCGAAGGAATCATGTATGTAATAATAAGAGAAAAATGCTGCATATGGATGAGAGAGCGATCTTATCTTGCCGACTTATCTTCTCAATCCATAGAACTGGAATGGGTCAATGGCACAGGAAATACCTCTGCATCCATTTCAATGATATGACTACCTCTCTTTGGGGTCATGCATTCAGTTGGACTCGTAGCCCTAGGTGCTAACACACTTCACATTACATTGATATAAATGTCCATATATCTCTCTACCAGCATTGACACAACTATGAAACAAATAGTCCAAAATCAAAACCCTCTTTAAAAGTAACATATTTAAACTAGTCTAGCAGCTATCTACACTCAACTAACATTTAAATCATTTTATTAATTTAATTCAAAACAAAAATCTTTAAGGTTTTAAAATCATTTTTAAGATAACATTTCTTTTTATTTTATTTTTTTACTGCAAATTTATATAACCTGCTTTTCTTTTTAAATTTAATAATGCACAAATAACGATGTGATTTTATTTTTAAATTTAAGTTTGCAATCACAAAACCCTACCCTATTACAAACAGATATTAATTAAACATGAATAAACAAAAATAAAATACAATACTTTTTTTTTAAAAGATTACGTTGAAAACTTTAGCTAAGAGTTTAAAATCGCAAAGTTTATAGAAAGATAAAAGTTCAGGTTTGCTCAGAAAGAAAGTCTATAGTTCATTTTAAAAAAAACATATAAAGTTTGAAGATTTTAAACTTAAGAGAGTTTATGTTTCATTTATAAATTTATACTTTCCTTTGTTCGTGCTCATTTCTTCACAAGGAAGATCCAAATTTATACAAGATCCATTTCTTATGGGCGATGATGATTTATGAAGATGCATTTATGATGTTTTCTGAAGATGGTACCAGTGGTTTGATCCTGGGGGTCCATGGAGATGAAAGCTGCCTTCAGCCAGCTGCACCGAAGGAAGCCTGTTGACGCTGACTACATTCTTAGTGATGGTGATAATAGCTTTTTAAAAAAATTTCTGCTTTCAACAAAGACAATTGAATTTAAAGTTTTAATTTTCTGATTCTCTCCAACTAATTAATTATTGTTTTGGATTTTCCTTTTATAGTCCTCTGGTACCTTATCTCTGGAATGCAGGATTCATCAAACATATTTCATGTCTGTTTTTTATTGGTTAATTCTTTGTGTCCAAGGTAAAATTTTGGGTTTTCCACAGAGGTCTGTGTCTCTATCTCTGGGCAGAAACTCTTATCTATTTTGTAATCATTTTTTAAATTGTCATTTTGCCTTAAGGATCTGTTTGTAATTTTTATATTTGAAAATTAAAAAAATATTTGCTATTATTAAAAAAAAAGGTTTTTTTTTATTATATATTTTATGTAAAGATTAGAATCTTTGCTTCGATTCCATAATTTATTTATTTTTTTAAAGCTTATTTAATATTTTAAATCAATCTAACATATTAATAAATTAATAATTCGTTATTTGTGCATTTTGACAGTTTGTTTTTAATTCTGTATTAGATAAAAAAAGTTACTATTAAAATTTGAATGTAACGCATATATATATATATATCCCGTTACAATATATATATATACAATCGCACTTTTCAACTTACAAGTTCAAAATAAAAACTTAAAATTATAATTTTCAACCTTTATTAATCAACAGATATTTGAAATGGTATACATCTATAACTTGAGACACATCAAAGCATCTCGATCTCATTGATTATATATATATATATATATATATAATCAATGGTCACTTTATATTAAGATATCAAATCTTTATACTTTAATGAACAGGCTTCAATCCACTCCAAACTCCAACTTTTCAGCCATCCATATCATTGAAACCATGCCCATGTTGACCTGAAGTCACTCTGACCCCTCATGTATAGGACCTTATCCATTTAAATACATATAAGAGGGATGGACAGGATACAAGCTTGATGTGTAAATATTTGAAAACCAGGAACTCTTCAAAAACCTGGGAGCTTAATTGTAAGTATAGGGGATTTGAACTCAGATTTTCAAGCACCTTCAACTATCCACATCATCTTATATAACTGATACACATGACCACACATATGTAGAAAAGATAAATAATCACAAATATACGTAATTTGTGCTAACCAGCACTCATCAGTTTGTCCAGATTATCATCTCCCACACATATATAGTCAGTGCTCAGTTTATATTAAGATAGCAAATCTTTATACTTTAATAGACAGGCTTCAATCCACTCCAATCTCCAACTTATCAGCCATCTATATCATTAAAAATCTGATGATGAAAACTCAAATTGCATGCTGATGCTAATATTATTGCAATGCACATGTTGAGCTGAAGTGACTCTAACCCCTCATGTATAGGACCTTGTCTATTTAAATACATATAAGAGGAATGGGTAGGATACAAGCTTGATAGGTAAATATTTGAAAACCAGGCACTCTTCACAAACCAGGGAACTTAATTGTAAGTATAAAGAATTTGAACTCAGATTTTCAAGTACCTTCAACTAGCCACACCATCTCAGACAACTGATATACAACACCACACATGAAGAAAAGGTAAATTATCACCAATATACATATTTTGTGTTAAACTAGCACTCAGTAGTTGGTCCAGATTATCATCTCCCACACATATATATATAATCAATACTCAGTTTATATTAAGATAGCAAATCTTTATACTTTAATGGAAAGACTTCAATCCACTCCAACCTCCAACTTTTCACCCATCCATATCATTGAAAATCTGATGATGAAAACTCAAATCCTATGCTGATGGTAATATTATTGCCATGCCCATGTTGCCTGAAGTCATGCTGACCTCTCATGTATAGGACGTTATCCATTTAAATACATATAAGTGGGATGGACAGGATATTTACACATATAGCTTGTATTCTGTCCATCCCTCTTATATGTATTTAAATGGATAATGTCCTGTACATGAGAGATCAGAGTGACTTCAGGTCAACATGGGCATGGCAATAATATTATCATCAGCATGGGATTTGAGTTTTCCTCATCAGATTTTTAATGATATGGATGGCTGAGAAGTTAGATGTTGGAGTGGATTGAAGCCTGTCCATTAAAGTATAAAGATTTTCTATCTTAATATAAACTGAGCACTGATTATATATATATATATATGGGAGATGATAATCTGGACCAACTGATGAGTGCTGTCTTAGCATGAAATACATATATTGGTAATTATTTATCTTTTCTACATATGTGTGGTCATGTGTATCAGTTGTATGAGATGTTGTGGATAGTTGAAGGTGCTTGAAAATCTGAGTGCAAATCTCCTATACTTACAATTAAGCTCACAGATTTGTGTAGAGCGCCTGGTTTTTAAATATTTATACATCAAACTTGTATACTGTGAATCCATCTTATATGTATTTAATTGGATAAGGTCCTATACATGAGGGGTCAGAGTGACTGACTTCAGGTCATGGGCATGGCAATAATGTTAGCATCAACATGGGATTTGAGTTTTAATCATCAGATTTTCAATGATATGTATGGCTGAAAAGTTGTAGATTGGAGTGGATTGAATCCTGTCCACTAAAGTATAAAGATTTGCTATCTTAATATAAACTGAGCACTGATTATATATATATGTGTGGGAAATGATAATGTGGACCAACTGATGAGTGCTGGTTTAGCACGAAATACGTAAATTGGTGATTATTTATCTTTTCTACATATGGGTGGTTATGTGTGTCAATTGTATGAGATGGTGTGGATGTGTGGATAGTTTAAGGTGCTTAAAAATCTGAGTTCAAATACCCTGCACTCATATATATATATATATATATATATATATATATAATGAATCTTTGAATCTTTTTTTTATAATTAATAATTTTAAAATTATACTTGCCAAATGTCTGAACTGCTATCTTTCCACTAAGTTTCCTCACAAATATGTTTTTCTAGTTTGTTTACCTTACATCTGGACATTTTGCTAGTTGACTTTTATCTTAAGGTTTGGCCTATCAATACTATGCTCAAGCTATCTAGTTGAGCTTGGTCTCTCTTTTTTTTATATGATATTAGCTAGCTGGGGTTTGTCTTTTCCCTAAGCTATCAGATTTAGTCAAAAAGGCCTAAATAACGTTAAATACCTTAGGTAAAATAATAACTGGACAAAGCTAAATTAAATTCCACATTTCTGCCATTATTTGAAAACTCTCTAATGTCATTTTCCTATCCAGCCATTTTACATTTTTCCTGACTGACACTGTAAGTAATGATATAGGAAGATATTTATAAACTTTTTTTATTTTCTCATTCACTATCTTCAAGCTTTCCTTTCAGTTTCTCTAAAATTATTGACTTTTATAGCTGACAAAATCTGCACCCAGCAGTTGTTTGTATGTCCTGAATTGTCTCTCTACATACAAAATTTTACTATCCATTTTTAAGTTGGCCTGGAATTCTCTTTGTTTTCTCATTCCACCATCTTCAAATTTTTCTTATAGTTTCTCTAAAATTATTGATTTTTATATCATTATCTTCCATTTATTTTATGTCTTGTTGACTTTGCATCATTACCTTCAGGCATTGAAGTAGAATATTGTCAAGCATGTGTATATCTGTAGGCTTGTCTGTTTTTTCTACAACTTTAAAATTCTTCAAACTAATGTGTCTATTTTTTTTCCATCCTGCCTCTTTAGGTATCATCTGATTATATTTACCTTCCGTTTCATATATATAATTACCAAACAGATTTAAGTAATTTTCACCATTAAACTTTTCTATTCTTTCCAGCTCAAAAAGAATGTTTTTCAAATATTTACTTTTACTATAATTTTTTTTTTAATTTCTACCCAAAATATAAACACTTCTATTTATAACTTTATTTTATCTTGTATAATTATTTTTTATAACAATTCATTGAATGGTAAACTCCCTTTGCAAACAACTCTCTATTTATAACATAATCACTATTATCACCAACTGATCTATCTAACTTCTTACTAATGCAAAATTCTACTGACCAACCACTAATATAATCAAGCAACTGTTTATAAATCTCATTGTGAAGTTATACTTGGATCCACATGTTGGCTCTGCTATTCAAATAAATATCTAATACATACGAGGCACAAACATACATTATAATATTTGGGGGCGCCACCAAACCTCTATACAAAGATTATGTTGTGGAAATGGGATGAAGCAAAATATGGGAAAACAGACTGGGGAATAGAAAATTAAGTGGCTAACAGGTTAATCTGGGCATAATTGCTCAGATATTCTTGACTTCATTTAAGGAGAATCCACAATACATCACATCACATCACACCTGGAAGGATGTAATAGGTGTATGGTTATGTAAACCATGTGTAAATGTGATAAAAGAAGTGAAAAATGGTTTCTAAATGTACAGAGTTTAAAAAGAAAATCAGGCGAAATGGAACAAATGTAATTGAGAAAGAAAGAGTATGTTTTTAGTGGAATGACAAGATACATGGATGATAAAATAAGTAGTGCAATGGAGATGGTTAACCAAAAAAATAAGAAAGATAGAAAAAATGGTAAAGGATGTAGAAGCAAAATTAAAATTGTTAGAGATGAAGTGTAAACAAATTTAAAAATTAATAATCAGAAACAATAAAGAAGAAGTAGATAAGAAAGTCCAGAAGGTGGAAGAGAATGTTACAGATGAAGTAAGGAAAGTAAACTATGAAACAGTATTGATAGGAGATTCACTAATTAGAGGATGTGGAGTTGTAATTGCAAAAAAAAAGAAACATGTATGTAAGAATATGTTTGCCTGGAGCTAGAATTAGGACTGTTACAGATAAGATAAAGAAATAAGGGAGTAGAGATGTGTATGTTCTAGTAGAGACAAATAATTTGTCAGAGGCATCAGAGAAAGTAATGGATGAATACATATAATTGACTAGTAATTTGTGGAAAAATTAATGGAAGAATAGGAATAGTTGGATTATTACCAAGATTTGACAATAAGTATGTTAGATAGGACATGTTCCATAAATGAGAGATTAAAAAAATTATGTGAGAGAAATAATGTTATGTATGTGGATGTGTAAAAAATTTTTATTATTAAGATGGAGTTGTATATTAAAGATGAATGGCACTTAGCAAAACAAGAAAGTGAAATATTAGGACGTTTGATATATAAAGAATATCATAGTTCATGAAACTTATAAATAAAGGTAGGGTTTTAAATTACAGTATTATCAAAAAGAAGACAAATGTTTGAAATGTAAGAAATAAACAAAGGGTAACTGATTTGGATATAAATATAGATGTGAAGAGGGAATAGATCTGTAAAATTAATAGTAAACAAGTTACTTTTACAAACATAATGGAGTACTCTCAAATATCAGCCTTTCAAGCTAATTGTGCAAGTGCTTTTCGAGTGTTAATAATAAATGAATACTTTCCTTTCCAATACAAGATTTAGTATTTATGCAGGAATAAAATGAATCACTTATTCCTACAACTCAAATGCTTATATATGAGCAAATCTGAAGTACTGGCAAGGAAAGCATGAGGATATACCACTCACTTTAAATTACTATTTACGATGTAAAGCATGTGCACAATTAGCTTGAAAGGCTGATATTTGAATGTAATACAATTGTAAATGCAGTGCTATATAAAAAAAATTAGTGCTTATTTACATATGATTAAGTTTCAGTTAGAGTGATGTTTAGTAAATTCAAGACAATTTCACCGTCATTCATTCAGTCATCGTAAATAGTAATTTAAAGTGAGTGGTATATCCTCATGCTTTCCTTGCCAGTACTTCAGATTTGCTCATATATAAGCATTTGAGTTGTAGGAATAAGTGCTTCTTTTTATTCCTGCATAAATACTATATCTTGTATTGGAAAGGAAAGTATTCATTTATTATTAACACTCGCAAAGTGCATGCACAATTAGCTCGAAAGGCTGATATTTGAATGTAATACAATTGTAAACACAGTGCTATATAAAAATAAGTGCTTATTTACATATGGTTAAGTTTCAGTTAGAGTGATGTTTAGTATATTCTAGACAATTTCACCGACATCATTCATTCAGACATCGTAAAATAGTAATTTAAAGTGAGTGGTATATCCTCATGCTTTTCTTGCCAGTACTTCAGATTTGCTCATATATAAGCATTTGAGTTATAGGAATAAGTGATTCATTTTATTCCTGCATAAATACTATATCTTGTATGGGAAAGTATTAATTTATTATTAACACTCACAAAGTGCGTGCACAATTAGCTTGAAAGGCTGATATTTGAATGTAATACAATTGTAAACACAGCACTATATAAAAATAAGTGCTTATTTACATATGATTAAGTTTCAGTTAAAGTGATGTTTAGTAAATTCTAGACAATTTCACCGATGTCATTCATTCAGACATCGTAAATAGTAATTTAAAGTGAGTGGTATATCCTCACGCTTTCCTTGTCAATACTTCAGATTTGCTCATATATAAGCATTTGAGTTGTAGGAATAAATGATTCATTTTATTTCTGCATAAATACTATATCTTGTATTGGAAAGGAAAGTATTCATTTATTATTAACACTCGTAAAGCGCGTGCATAATTAGCTTGAAAGGCTGATATTTGAATGTAATACAATTGTAAACACAGCGCTATATAAAAATAAGTGCTTATAAACATAATGGAGAAAGAAAGAGTTAAAAAAATTTATAGAAGAGTAATTAGAAACGAAATTGTTAAAATTGGATATTTGAATATGCAAGATGGTAAGAGATGAGAAAAGTGGTTGAAATGAAACAAAGCAGTTAAAAATAAAAATCTTGAGGTATTAGCAATAATGGAAACAGCAAAGGGAAGAAAGACCTATACTGGAAGACTCAGTATGGCAGGCAAATAGAAAAGAAAAAAGGGGTGGTGGTATAGGAGTTATGTCAAAAAAATATTTGAATATTGTTAAATGTCAAGAATATTTGTTGTATGAGATAAAGTTAGGAAGACAAGAATGGACAATGGCTACAGGGTATATAGCCACTGGAAATAGTCAAATGTTAATGGAGTGAACAGTACCATATGAATGCTTATGTATGAATATACAGAGTTTCAAAAATAAGTGAAAATAATAATGATTATTGAAGATATGAGTGGACATATTGAAGAAATTGATGATATAGATAAGAAGACAGGACAACTTTTGAAGAATTTTTAAATGAATTTGGGCATTGTAAATTTATCAAATACTTATGAGGGACAATGCACATGGGCTAGAAATACTATATTACACACAATAGATTATGTCTTCATAGAGAAATAGGGAATGAATAAAGTAGAGAAAATTAAAGTGTTTTCTAATGAATAGAGAGTATGTAATAGTGATCATAACTTCTTTGTAATAGAAATCATTAGTAATGTGATGGAAAATAGTAATAAAAGAAAGGATAGTAAAATATGTGGATGGAGAATGAATGATAAGAATAAGTTAGAAGAGTATAAAATTAAAGTTGAAGAAACCATGGAAGAGTTAGTTGGGTATTAGTACAGGAATTGGTGTGGTGAAATAGAAAAAGTGGCAAATAGGATTTTAGGTGAGAATATTGAGAAGAATAAAGGCAATAGAAAAGTAAGAGTTAGTAAAAGTGTAAAAGAGAGGGAAAATGCAGAGAATATAAATGTGCTATTAAGAACAAAGAAAGTGAAAAATATGTTAATGTTAAATGGGAAAGTTTTTTTTTAAAAAGGAGTTGGCTAACCTATTATATAGAGGGAATGAAATTGAATAGTAAATTGTTGAGGATATTAATAAAAGGAGAAGAGATGAAATTAAAATTTTTTGGAAATATATTAAAAGAAGTAATGTAGATAATGTGTTAATAAAGTGTAGCTCTGCAGGAGAATTAGAGACAATCTTAAATAAGTATGTAACAGATGTAGAAAAGATGCTAGAAGTGAAGGACAGAGTGATAACAACTATGAAAGCATATATTAATAAAAATATTAGGTTTACAAAAAATGAATTAAATGAGGTGAAGAAGAAATTTGAAAAGTGGAAAGGCAAGAGGACTAGATGGATAGGCAGCAGAGATGCTGATGAATTTAGAAAATAGGGTAAAATTTAAACTATTATCATGTTTTAATAATATTACACAGATGAATTTATGGATAGCTGGAATAATACATCAGTAAGGTTACTATTTAAAGGAAAGAGTAAGGATCATAAACGTTAGAGACCAATAATGGTAAAATCAGTGTTATATAAAGTTTTTGCATATGTTGTGGCTGGAAGGGTCACAAAATAGATGGAAAAAAATAATATAGTGGGAGAAATGCAAGAAGGATTTCAATCAGATAGACATATAGGAGATAGATTATTTGTAGTCACACAACTTATAAATATGAGTAAAAATACAGGTAGAGAGTTATATGTGGTTTTTATTGATATAGAGAAGGCATATGATATAATAAATAGGAATAAATTATGGGTAAGTTTAATAAATTTGGGAATGAATGGAGTTTAATGGATCATATTAAGAGATTGTATGAAAATAATTACTATATGTATCAATTAGGAAATATAGAATCAGTTAGAGTTAAAAATGGGGTGGGACTAAAAAAAGAATGCCCTATGTCACCTATTTTGTTTTTGTTATATTTGAGAGAAATGGAGAGAGCAATAGAAAAAAAGGAGGGGTAGATATATTATTAATAGGTGGCAAGGGCATATATACATTATCAGGTCTTTTATTTGTGGATATCTTTTTGTGCACAAAAAGTAGGGAAGATATGGAAGTTATGCTGAGGATATGCACAAGAGTGGGTAAAAATATGGACATTAAATTTAGTCAAGAAAAATCAAAAGTAATGATGATAAATGCTGAGAAAACAAAAAGATTCTTTATTGAGAAATATAAAGTTAAATGTGGTGAATAGATATAACTATTTGTGAATCTTCTCAAGTAATCAGAGAAATTGCTTGGATGAATGGGAGAAAAAAATGATAAATGAAGCAAAGAAAAGAAAGGGGCTGATAAAGAAATTAATATTGTTTTCCTATAATGAATATGATGTAGGTAGAATTGTTTGGGTGTGGCAATAACAGGGTTAACTTATAGTAATGATGTGTTATGTATTAGTAAAGCGGTGATAGATTATTTAAAAAGAGTACAAACAGAAATAGGAAGACATGAATTAGATGTGTGGACGGCAAAGGAATCAATTCAAGGAGAAATGGGATGGTCATGTTTGTGGATAATAAGAGAATAGCCAAATTAGTATTTAACTAGGATATGAGTAAATGACAGGTCATAAGATGAGTGAGAAAGGTAGTACAGTAAGCAAAAGATTCTAATAAAGACTTTATGTCAGTATACTTATACAAAAGTGTGATAATTGTGTTAGGAGACTTGTTGAGTGTTATAGTGGCAAGGAATGGGATAGAAAAATAGATGCATTGATAAAAAATTGGGACTGAGAGAGATGGAGAATTAGCATTGAGAGTAAAAAGAGTTTAAATATACATCTGGATCTCATTTTATGTGATAGATAGGTTTCTCAGAAAACACACACAAACGAAATCGTGCAAAAATAGACGTAACTTACCTTGAAAAAGAGGGGATACAGACTGATTTTTCAAAAATCGCATAAAAGCAAAGCACCAACGTATAATTACTTTAAAATTCGCACAAAAAAATAAGGAAATAAAATATGACTAATTAAAAATTTCAAATTTGAAAAAAACTGATACAAGACAAACTTTTTTTAACTATAATATTTAATTTTATTCAAAACAATATATTTTTATGCATAATTTACAGTAATTTACATTTTTATACACATTTTAATTATTATCACTATTTGCCAACAAACAGGTTCATTTGCAAACTGGTAAAAAATCAGATTCTTCACAAGAGGAAATATAACTAGTGCCAACATCACTCTCATGTTGTGTTAATGGTTTTCTGGTGACAACATAATTAGTAATTAATCTAACAACTAAAAATTAAATTCTTATTTTTGTCTTTAATTTTTTAATTTTCAATTGTAATTGTGCCTACTGCTATTACTCACCTTTTAAAAATAAACTTGCGGACACTAAATGATTAATAATTGATTACGTTCTTTTTTAAAAAGCAAAAACAGAATGTGATTTAAAATGCAAAATTAACACGCACAATGTTTGAACAAATTTACATTATAATCTTGTAAAATTTAATGTGTGTATACATAAAATGTGGAAATCATGATTTTAATTTCATTATTGCATAAAATCTTACTATTATAAAGCACTGAAAATATTGAAATTATTAAGATGAAAGTCGAATTCCAATAATGTGCTATTACTTTCAATATATGCGAAATTTATTATTTAAAATAATAGCGCATTATCGGAGTTCGACTTCTGGAGAAACATGAATCGCATAATTTCAAAATCGTGTTAAATAAATCCACGTAAAAAGAGACCCAGGTGTATATAGAAATAAACAGAATATTGGGTGAGAATTAATTTATGATAATATCAAGAAAAGTAGCTTATTGATTAACATTTAAACAGGATTTTTAGCAATAGGGGAATATACACATAAATGGAAAAATATGGGTGATTTAGTCTGCAGGTTATGTAAGGAAGGTGTAGAAAATATTACAGTCCACTAAAGGGAGCCTAGGACTCCAGTTTTCACTGTTTCAGGCTCCCTGTCCTATTCACCAAAGTCATAGTCCATTGTTGGATTCATAAAAAAAAAGTTTACCAAAATGTAAGTGAATATCTGTTTTATTATTTTTTTATCTTTAGAAGAAATTTTGAAACAATTTTCATTCAATGATAATTATCTATCATTCCGTTTTATGTAAATAGATGCGATTAGAAAGAGACAAAAGCTAGCTTAAATAATTCTTGGAATCATTAAAATATTATAAACCTTTTAAAAATAATTTTAAATGAAACCAAATATTTCTAAAAAGAATAGACACTAGAAATCCTAATTTTATTAATAGAATGAACAGGAAATTCATTTGCACACCAAATCTCATAGAAAACATGGAATATAATATGTTAGCAATGGTGGTTTTAGGAATTTTATCTTTGCATCAGATTTTTGCAGTGTTAAACAAGTTTCAATTATTAATTCGATCTCAATTTTGGAATTGAACATTATAGAAAATAACCTAATCTATCACTCTCCACAAAAATCAGGTATCTCCGATGATCAGGACAGAATTTTTCACCCCCCCTTCCGGTGGATTGCCCCCCCCCCCCCAAAAAAAAAATCAATAAATAAAAATTTTTCAAATCAACACAGTACTACAATGAAGTGATTCCTGAGCTAAAAAATAATGATCTAAAGACAAAAATGAGTACAAATGATGTTTTAGACCTAAACAGAAACTTTGAAGCTTCAAATTAATCATACTTTTTATGCAATAATTATTGAGAATTTTCCAAAGTTTAACAACAAACTTTCAGATTATACTTGAATCAGTCATTACTAATCAAGACCAAAAATTCAATCAAAAGAAGCAAGATCCAATTAGTATCAACAAATAAAAATTATTGTGAACCCTGAAGAACTTTGGTTGGTGGATTAAGCAGCTGCTGTGAACATCTTCAGACACATGAGGGTGATGATGATCAAGCATGGATGTTCAGCTCCATTGACCTCAGTGTGCAAGATGATATGGACAAATGAATTATTCTCATGGTGTGCAAGTAAATCTGGCTTGATTTCAAGACTACATGAATTAAATGTCATATTGGTGGGTGTCAGTTTGCACTCCTTTTCCTCAAGTGTGGTGATAGTGGTCATAAGGAGCTTGGTTCATTGGGGGGGATGGTTGGCGAGCATTGTCTAGCCCAGGAATACCTGCTGGGAGGGTGAAAGTCACTACCTTCACATGGACTTCACCATGAAGGGCTACTGCACCCCTTGATGGATTATTTGATAGCTCAGTGTTGATTTGCACTCACTATCATTAGGTTTCATTTGTTAGCTTTAAATTTAGTGCATTTGTAAAGTGGTTGGTTTGTTTTGAGCCACCACCATTTTTTTTGTAACATTGATGGAGTTCTGTTATGTGGGCATGGGTCTGCATTCCCCTCTTCTTCTTCAGGGGTGGCTGATTATAGACATTAGGTATCTGGTTTATGGTGTGGGCTGTTAACAATTTTGCCACTGCCCAGAACACCTGCCGGGGGCTACATGGTCAAAGTTGGTGCTATTCCTGCTCTGGTTGGCTGCTGTGTCCCGTGATAGGCTGGTTTTGAGCAGTGTCGATCTGGCTCTTATTACTTTTTAGTTTTTACCCAAGATGGCTTTCCAATTTTGGGCAGGTAGACCAAGTGTGGTCCCTGCTCAATTTGAACTTCTAATTGGGAGGCAGAGGTTTTCAGAATGCTCTTGACATGGCTCGGCTGTGGTTCGAGAGTTTATTGCTTGGTGAACTTGGGCCTTGGACCTCGCTCTCTGTTGTGGTGGTTGTCACAATGATGGACTTCACCTATTCAGGTGAAGCATTTGAGTCTTCACTTCAGGGCCTCAGGAATGAGACCATTGGGTGATGGTTAACTTCTCGATAGCTGGGCCATGTGGATCCACATACAGATACACAATAATCACATTACATCAAATTTTATGGATGTAATTATTTTTGAGCATATGCACATTTTACCTTGTTACTTTGAATCACTGTGTAATCCTCAATGGGTAAGTGTACCTAAAATTTTTGTAATCTTTTATTAATAAAGGTTACTTTGAGAAAAAAAGACAATACTCCCTGATATAAAGTCATAATAAAATTCTTGTGAAATGTGGACTATAAACAGCAGCAAAAATACAAATAATAAAGTTGTGGGAGAATAAATATAAACAATGTGATCATACAGAAAGTGGTTCTTGGTTTTTATGCTGTGTTTAGAAAAAGATAAGGGAGGTTTAGATGTAAAGGCCATAGAGTTGGCAAATATTATGTTATGGAAATGGGATGGAGCAGGATAGAGAAGAATATGGGAAAAAATTTAGTGTGGTGAATGGAAAAGGAAGTTTAGGTGCCCAACAGGTTTTTCTGGGCAAAGTAGCCAAGAGATTCCTAACTCTGAAAAAGGAGAAGCCACAGGGCATCACATCTGGAAAATTAACTTTGATGCTAGAATATATGTTAACGATGGGCATCTTGATATTTATTAATTTACTAATAAATAATTATGAAGATTGACTATCTTAATATATATCTGAGCACTTATTGCATATACATGTAGAGATTATTATCTGGACCAATGGATGATTGCTGGTTTAGCATAAAATACGTATATTGGTGATTATTTATCTCTTCGACAAATATGTGTTCATATGAGATAGAGTGGAGAGTGGTGGGTCGTGTGAAAGTCTGTACTCATATACCCTATATATTATATAATAAATAATTGCTAGGTTAATTCAGTTTAAAGCACAAGCTTCTTAACTAGAAAACAGTTGATTGACAGATAACAGACACAAACTCTAGTCAATTTAAAATAATCATAACAATATTTATTAATTACAGAATGAAAACTTAAAATAAGGTGCAAATAAGCAAATTTCAAATAAATTAACTTCTTTTATAGATGGTTTTCCTTAAATAACTAATGCATTTAGTTTATTATTGTTCCATTCTAATTAAGAAAACTCAATTACCCTAATATTAAAATGTGCAATAACCTTAATTAATGTACAAACACTATCGATATTAAAGCATTTAAACATTTTAAGTTCGATTAATTTTGAATTTACACTATTAAATTAAACTTGTGTGTGCGCCGAATATATCACAAAAATATCTGACTCTTAGGAAATAAAGATTAAATAAATGCTAGAGACATAATTCCTAAGTTTGTCCCGATAATAATAATGCCCACTGCTCTGCTGGTAGTAACGACCCTGAATATAGTGAGTATCTAGTGGGAGCTTGTCAGAAATATTGCCAACAGAGGTTCTATAGGTTTCACTAAATTGATGTATTGATATGAGAATACCAACACCTGGAAGCTATACAAAAGCTTTGCCAAAGTGGGTTTAACTAAGCCTGTTATTAAAAAAAATACACAACTCGAAAAATATAGAAATATAGCTACCCAAGATTAGATCAAATAAAGCTCAAATATGTATTCAATAACGAAGCTGAATGCTAACAAAATAAAAAAATCATATATTATAAGTTTTTTAGAAATCATCAAAATAAAAATGACAATATATTTATTTACACCAGTATACGTAACACGTTATATACAATTTAATGACCACACCCACTTTGCTCACTATTCCTGGTTCGTAGGCGCTTGTAAACTGTGCCAGCTTATACTTTGGTAGACTTGGTTGCGACTTCAGTAATTTACGATGACTACCCATAACTGGCTATTGGTAATTATTCATGCTCATATCCCTTCCTAAAGTTCTGCATTTACGAATATGAACAAATACGTCTTTGGATTGAAGGACTATTTCCCAATAAATGCTAATACTCCCTACAATTTAAAACACAGTCTTAACTATTCTTAGGTCAGAATAAATAACAAAAATTTGTTTATACTCACAGTCCAACTCTGCACAGTCCTCATGAATCTTCTCAGACAAACACAAATAAAAATAAGACCAATGCAGTCTGTTTAAGTTCCCTATCAGACTGTTTGCACCTACAGAGGCCTGGATTCTGGGATGATGTCCCTTATTGCAGAAAGTTGCTATAAATTTTCCAACAGCCTTTTCTTTCGGTCCTTTTTTACTGACATCTGATGATGCAACAGCAACCACACCATCACATGAAGGGTAAGAAAAAGCTCCTACTTTTTAAGCACACACTATTCATACCTTTCACAGATTAATATCTGATATTAATTATTATAAAAAGGAATTAGCTATTTACATTAAACTATCCCTCATCATCAAGCTTTTAATTGTGTCAGTGTACAGTCTTTTCACCTGCAATTAGTCTTTCAAAAATTGATTAAACTGACCCTTCTTTTGTATTCTTTTGTTTAATTAGTTTAAAATAGCTTAATGCTCTAATTAAACAATACTAGCCTTTTTATACTTAATAAGTTTTTTCGGTATTATTATTCACATTTCTTTTATCTACCAGCAATCTTTTTTTATTGCTTTTCATTTATAATGTCGTTCTATATTTAAGTTTCTATTTTTTTTTTCTATTTTTTCTGGAGTCACAAATCCATAGGCATTCTTCATATAGCTGTAGTTTAATTGTAAATATAGGGGATTTGAACACAGACTTTCAAGCACCATTCAACTATTCATGTTATCTCATATCACTGATACACTTAATCGCACACATGTAGAAAAGATAAATAATTACCAATATACATATTTCATGCTGAACCAGCACTCATCAGCTGGTCCAGATTGCCATTTCCCACATATATATAATCAGTGCCCAGTTTATATTAAGATAGAAAATCTTCATACTCTAATGGATATGCTTTGGGCATGGCAATAAAATTGGCTTCAGCATGGGATTTGGACTTTTCCATCATCAGATTTTTAATAGCATGGATGGCTGAAGAATTGGAGTAGATTGAAAGACTGTCCATTAAAGTAACGAAGATTTGCTATCTTAATATAAACTGATCACTCCAATATATATGTGTGGGAGATGATAAGCTGGACCAACTGATGAATGCTGTTTCAGCATGAAATACATATATTGGTGATTATTTATCTTTTCTACATTATGTATATCAGTGATATGTGATAATGTGGATAGTTGAAGAGTGCTTGAAAGTGTGTATTCAAATCTATCTTTATAACTTATACTAATTACAGTTATTCAAACAATAATCTTCCCAAAATATAATAATTTCAAATACTTTAAAAGAATCAATATTTATTGCATACTAACAAATAAGGTAACTAATGGTTTCATAAATTTTTAAAAATACTTATAAATAATTATTTGAAAAATGAAGTCAATTTTTTCACTATCAATAATGATGAAAATAAAAGTCACTCCAGTTAAATATAGGGCTCCACTATAAAATTGGTAAATCTTATGCTGACTTATGAAAAATCAATATTATGAAAATAGCAGTAACTACTGCTAATAATAATTTTCTACTTTTGAGATATATATATATAAAAGTTAATCTCTTTCATATCAAAAAATTATTTAGATATATATTGTAGGGTATTGAGTTGAAACCCTACATTACAAATCCCAAAAACCTCAGAAGGAAAGTGGGAGAAATATTTTTTTACCTCTATTCAACTGATTTTGTTAGTGAAAGAGGATGATATGAACATGTGAATAGTTTGATAGTTATATTTAAAAATTAAAAAAAATTGAGCATATGTAAATAATTGTCTGTAGACATAAAGCCATACAGTATCATTTTTCTAAGTTTACGCATTAACTTTTTATCTTTACGTTATAACTAATGAATTATACTATTCTTTCTTAATAATGCTTTGATTTTAATACTTTGTCATTACTAATTTATTCTATGACTTTAATAGTAATAATATTTATAGTCTTTAGCTTTTAATGTTTAGATTAAATTCAGTAAGCAAGTTTTATATACTTGAATATATGTGCATATACATGTGTGTACAAACATTGAAATTTAAACATTTTACAGATATATTAAGAGTTTTTAGATAATTTGTATGTTTTGTGTAAAAAAATGTTTTTCTTCTTACATATTATTTATGTCCAGTTGTTCTTGTTTTATTTGAAAAGGTTAAAAAGCAATGTCTAGGTTGTGATAGGGCAATGAGGTCAGTTTTGACATAACTTCAATGTGAGAATTTGAGGGGGGGGTGAGAACAATGACTCATTAATAAGCTATTAAAATTACAAAAAGACCCCAGACCATTTGGACCACAGCTGCACTAATAAAGTATAATTTATGGATAACTGGGTGTTTCAATAATAACATGTGTGTAATGCCATCAAAAGACCAGCACATATATATAGAGTGAAAAATAAAACAGTTTCAGAAAAGAGCAGAATAAAACGTATTGTTCCTTAGAAGAAACACATCATTATTTTTATATTTGAAGGTTTCTATTCATAATGGAGGGGTATAGAAAAAATATTTTGTTGGAGTCCCAATGACCATCCCAAGAACTATATTGCACATCTGAAGAATAAAAATCTAAAATAGAAATAACAATTAGCATTCTATGGCTGATTTCCAAAGTTCAAAGAAGACTTTGAATCCTGTTATTGTTTCACATATGCCATTGTTGAATTCAAATAAAAGCACAAAGCAACGATACTAAAATTTATATGAAAAGCAGAGATATCCATTTGTCTATAGAAATAACCATCCCAGTGTTAAAATAGTCCCTAAAGAAATACAATTTATGTCACAGCATTATCATCATTGCAGTAAAGCAGAAAAATTGCAAGCCAAAGCCAAAAATAGAACTTTTTCAGTAAAGTGCTGCAATTGATAAATCTACATGTGTTAAACATTGGTATGTGGATGAATTCAAATTCTCAACGTTGAACAAGCTAACATTCAAATGAAATGTGTTAGACTCATTGAAACATCTCTCCACTGAAAATTTAAGAAAAATTTGGTAATCTCAATTTTAATTTTGTTTCCTCAATGACTATTAACAATTATTTTAAATAAACCATTTGTCTCTCACTGTAAGTATTAAAAGAAAACTATGAATTTAATATTACAAAAGGTTTTTCAGTAATAGTGAATATTGATTTTATCAATATTAGATGTAATTTGATTATCATTACATGTAATCATATATATATATATGTATTTTTTTTTTAAATATTTTATTATGTTTTAATTCAGGTATCATAAGAAATGTATTATTCATATTATATGTAAAGATTAAATACAATTTTTTTTAATAATGGGAATATATATATATATATACACACACCTAGTGATACAAATATCCTACATGAATATATGTTGAGTATAAATGTATAGATCGATAAGGGTAGAAATTTAGTATAATGAAAGATAGATTTTGGAGTAGTTGATAATTAATGGAAATTGAGATAAATAATTTGAAACCAACTGCTAATTCAACTAACTTTTCTCAATTTTTCGATTATCATTTTGCTAATATTATAGATATAAAAATGTATGTTATATGCAATATGCGAGTATGTGCATGTATCAGGTATGTTTATTTTAAAATTGTTTCTATGATGTAAGATATGATGTAAGATTTCTATTCACCCACTAGAGATATGAAAATCAACCTCTTAAGCTATACAATATTAATGATTGTATTTTAGTTTCATTAAGGGGTAGAGAGGAAGACATTTGGTTATTATTATTATTATTAAATGAAACACACAGGCTCATTATATACCTGTGTCTACATATGTAATATATAGGGTATATGAGCACAGACGTTCACATGACCCACCACTCTTCACACTATCTCATAACACTGATACACTTGAACTCATATATGTTGCAAAGATAAATAATCACCAATATATGTATTTCATGCTAAACCAGCAATCATCAGTTGGTTCAGATTACCATCTCTACACATATATGCTATAAGTGCTCAGATATATATTAAGATAGACAAACCTCATACTTTAAGGAACAGGCTTCAATCTACTCCACACTCCAACTTTTCAACCATCCATCAAATTGAAAATTTGATGATGGAATGCTCGAAGGCCACCATGAGGCTGAAATTCTAGTCACACTCATGTTGACCTAAAGTCAATCTGACCCTTCATGTACAGGACATAATCCTTTTCAAAATATATGTTCAAGTGTATTAGTGTTATGAGATAGTGTGGAGAGTGGTGGGTCATGTGAAAGTGTGTGCTCATATACTCTATATATTACATGTATGGACAAGGTATATAATAAGCCTGTGTGTTTCAGTTATTACATAAGTAGAGATGTCTGCCCATCCCTTGTATATGTATTAAATGGATTGTCCTGTACATGAGAGGTCAGATTGACCTTAGGTCAACATGGGTGTTACAAGACTCGTCAATCTATTCCACACTCCAATTCTTCAACCACCCATCCAATTGAAAATCTGATGATGGAATGCTCGAAGGATACCCTGAGGATGAAATTCTAGTCACACCCATGTTGCCCTAAGGTCAATCTGACCCCTCATGTACAGGACATAATCCATTTAATACATATACAAGGGATGGACAGACATCTCTACTTATGTAATAACTGAACACATGCAGTCTGTGATCATATACCCTATATATTATTATTATTATTATTATTATTATTATTATTATTATTATTATTATTATTATTATTATTATTATTATTATTATTATTATTATTATTATTATTATTATTATTATTATTATTATTATTATTATTTAAATGTAACTAATTTTATTCTTCATTCTGTATATTTTCCAATAATAAAATTTTAATTTCTCTTTATTGAAAGAAGGTTATATATTTTTTAGAGTTAGACATTGTGTTGTGAAGTTAATTTAATCATCATGTCAATCATTAAAACATAGTGAAGTACAACAATATTTTCGTAAATAATTAGATATTGATAATAGATAAGATTTGTGTTGTGAGTTTATTCTAAAGCTGTTGCTGGAAGCATCATTTTCATCATCATCATCTTATTAATCAATAGTCTCAATAAATGCATTTGGTGGCCATATATAAATAATGGTTCTCACTATATTTGTTTATTATTTGTGAGCCATCATAAAAGTTGTGACTGCTATCAAAGCATCTGATAAACTATGGTATTAAATGTGAGCTGGTAACACTTATGATAATATTAAATATGAATTTATGATGTTAAACACTTATATGATAATTTGTCTGAGAATTTATTTGCACAACTAGAGAATAATAAGGATGTGTTTCCCTTAATAGAAGTGCACATGATATTTTTATAAAATGGAAAATCCTACACACTCTTATAAACAATGTACCAATTGAGATTCAAACCCAGTAGAGTACAAGTAGGTATCTAATGTAACTTTACCTTGGTTTAGATAAACTAGTGGTGCCCGGATATATATATATAGATATATTGTGATAGTCAGTATTAAATGACAGGCTTAAAGATGGCTGCAAGCATAGCAGCCTGAATAAACACACACACACACACACATATATATATATAAGAAATAATAAAAAATTGGTCTGTGCAAGTATATTTTCTCTTCGTTTGCGTACATAATATATTTTAAATTAAAAAAGAAGATAAATGGTGATGATACATTTTAAATATACAATCATATACATTTAAAGTGAAATGCATATTTTTTTTCTGTTTTACTAATGTGTCATTTTTGATATGGTGGAGGGGATATAAAATTATACTGGGAAATTTAAATGTAAACAACCCAGCAACTAAATATGTTGCATTTTTAAATTATCAAGTTTTGATGGATATTTTTATTTTTTGGATTACGTGTTGAAAATCAATTTATGTACAAAATTTTTAAAATAATGTTAAGCTTGTTACAATACGTAATCTTTACAAAAATTTTGTTTTCTTTGTTACAATATAGTTTTGATGACTGCAAGCAAAGTCAGTGACTTCTCTCTTTTGTTATAATATTTTTAGAAAAAATTGTAAAAGCATTAGAATAGTCATTCAGATTGACACCTGCAGATTAAAAATTAATTAAAACATGGGATAGGAATATAAATCACCAGTCTAAAAAGAAGATTATTAAACAGATTTAAAAAAGGATAAGAAATGTTTTGATAGAACAAAGGTAGTTTAATTAAACTAATTAAAATTGAAAAAAGCAATAGTTTGTAGAGGGGACCCTGTAATGGGGGAGATATGTAGTTGCTGATCAGGTCATGTAGGGGCATTTGAGGCATTCATTCACTTGAGAATATTGAATTCAGTGGAGTAAAGGCAGGGAGTTCAATGTGTGCAGTTAAAAAAATTGACTTACGAAAATATCAGGATTGATTAAAGCATTCATTCACACAGTGATTGCTTTTTTCAAAGTCATTGCAAGCTATAATCATGTCAATATGAAGAAATAAAAGTTGCAAATAGAAATATAGAAAGGAATCGGGAATGTGACCAGGAAAAGTTAGCTGAAAGAAAGAAATTTGATGGAAATATATCACATGTTAGTTAAAGAATTAATATAATAATTTCAACAAGATATACAATCATAAAGTGAATCCATTTGAAGTAAAAATCAAAGATGTGTAATCAGTCCAAAGAGCCAGAGGATGCTGTTAAAATCAATTAAAATTGAAGCGCAGCCCACCAAAATGGAAAAAATAAAATCAAGACTGAGTATTATTGCCCGAGCAAACATGGAGTAGAGGACCCAATTTGGTGCATTTGCACTTTTCAAGACTGATGTAGCTCCAAGTTATGTGACTCTCTCCCCATTCAAAAATGAAGCTGTCTACGAACTATTTTTGCCTGCCATCCACAGAAGAGTCCCCTGCAGTTACCTGCTCATGACTTATGTATCTCCTTCAAAAGCCCTCAGACAGAAAGAAAATGAAGCCTTGGGGAAGTAAACCCATTTATGTTTCTAAATATAATATTTTTTTTGTGTGTGTGATTTAAATATTTCTTACGAATGATTTTCTTTTAGTGAGAATTAAGTAATCTTTTACATGTATTTGATCAATAATTTTGTTTTATTATTACTTCTATATGTGATTCGATATATTTCATTCACCAAAATAATTTTAGTATATCACAGATGATTTAGATTAAAGATTTAAGAGAGGTAGATTACTCGTAAAGTTATATTCTCACAAGGGATAGGCATTAGCCTGTTCGCCCACTTTAGTCTTATTTTATTACATAAATATCTGCTACATGCAGGATTAGTGTACAGTCAATAACTGTTCTTTTCATTAAAAATGTATCATATCAAGAAAGGGGTCATTAAATCTACTTTCCCATATAGTTGAAAGGCTATGGAGTGTGTGCATTCATTTATATATAACTATCTTTTCAATCTGCCATGTGCATGATTCAATATGTTATAACTTACTGCAAATTCATTTCTGTTAGCATAAATTTATTCCATCCGCTACATGCAGGATAATAATAATAATAATAGTAAAAAAATAAGGGAATAAATGTCTATTAGTTCTTTGTTTGGATAATCTGCTATGGGCAGGATCGATTGAGTAACTCTTTTATTTAAATATTATAAATTGCGGATGAATAATAACACCAAATAATAAATCTTTATTAAATTAAGAAAAGAGTCAGAGTTGTTCAATGAAACATGTACCTACCATGGATCGCCTAAATATTGTAATCACATATAGAATAATCTATCCTATAAAATGCTATAGAGTGTGCAAGCGAAGGTGAAACGCAGACCATCCCATCTCATTGGGTAAATATTTAAGATTATAAGTTGAGGTTTTTGATTAAAATTTCAAAGTGTATTTCATAATTATATATTTCTGTTATTTCATTTATTTGTAATATTATAATATAATTAAGGGCTAAATAAATATGGAGATAGAATATTAAAATTTTAATGTTGCGCTGTGTAATTAGTAAATGTTTTATCATTATCCTCCTTTGTTAGCTAAGCAACAAAACACTTTCCTGAGATAAAGAGCAGATGAGCTAGCCTGGGATGAATCTCTATAAGGACATAGAGTAATTCATTAGAACATCCATCTTTCTGGTGATTCATTAAGTAAAGCATCTATATTATTGAATTTATTAAGTCAAAAAGGGATTAACCATTATCTAAATTATGCAGTCATATCCCTCTGGGGAGGAAGCAATCTTTTCTCAGAGGTGGCGAATAAAGGTCTTTGTGAACTGGATCTTTCAAAGGTATGAATGTAATAATTTCCTTTTGTGATACAATTCTAGAAAATAACAAATAATGGTGTCTAACTGAATACCTACAATCGTTGCTTGGTTGCATAACACACATTTTCATGTTCAATGTGTGTATATGGGTAAAGGCAGTCAGATGGACCAATACAATATATATATATATATATATATATATATATATATATATATAGATGGAGCTTTACCAAAACCTCCAAACAAGCATATTTGTTTACATAAACGTCAGAGTCAATATTCACTGTCTCTTTCATTTTGCTCCACCCTCAGATCAGCTGATTTTAAGCTGATTTGCTCTCATCTGTGAGGGATAGAAATTAGAAACTAGACCTAAATATTAACTCCAAGCATTTATGCAAAACGTTTCTATCAGTTTGCAAGCATGATTTTTTTAGACACCTAAATGTCTTCAAACTCAGCCTATCAAACTAGATAGCTATATGGGTCTGATATCAGTTCAGATTCTCCACATAGTGAAAGCTTCTGCAATCTATATCATTGCAAGAAAACTTTAAAGGTACATTTATGAAAAACAAAAACAAGTTTTATATAAGTAAAAACCTGCTATCGCTTGTATTAATGATCAATAGATGGAGCTTTATCAAGACCTCCAAACAAGCGTATTTGTAATATTCACTGTCTCTTTCATTTTGCTCCACTCTCAGATCAGCTGATTTCAAGCTGAGTTGCTCTCATCAGTGAGGGATAGAAGTTAGAAACTAGACCTAAATATTAACTCCAAGCATTTATGGAACACGTTTCAATCAGTTTGCAAGCATGAATTTTTTAGAAACCTAAATGTCTTCAAACTCAGCCTATCAAACTAGATAGCTATATGGGTCTGATATCAGTTCAGATTCTCCACATAGTGAAAGCTTCTGCAATCTATATCATTGCAAGAAAACTTTAAAGGTACATTTATGAAAAACAAAAACAAGTTTTATATACGTAAAAACCTGCTATCGCTTGTATAAATGATCAATAGATGGAGCTTTACCAAGACCTCCAAAGAAGTGTATTTGTTTACATAAACGTCAGAGTCAATATTCACTGTCTCTTTCATTTTGCTCCACCCTCAGATCAGCTGATTTCAAGCTGATTTGCTCTCATCAGTGAGGAATAGAAGTTAGAAACTAGACCTAAATATTAACTCCAAGCGTTTATGCAAAACGTTTTTATAAGTTTGCAAGCATGAATTTTTTAGACACCTAAATGTCTTCAAACTCAGTCTATCAAACTAGATAGCTATATGGGTCTGATATCAGTTCAGATTCTCCACATAGTGAAAGCTTCTGCAATCTATATCATTGCAAGAAAACTTAAAGGTACGTTTATGAAAAACAAAAACAAGTTTTATATACGTAAAAACCTGCTATCGCTTTTATTAATGATCAATAGATGGAGCTTTGCCAAGACCTCCAAACAAGCATATTTGTGTACATAAACATCAGAGTCAATATTCACTGTCTCTTTCATTTTGCTCCACCCTCAGATTAGCTGATTTCAAGCTGATTTGCTCTCATCAGTGAGGGATAGAAGTTAGAAACTAGACCTAAATATTAACTCCAAGCATTTATGCAAAACGTTTCTATCAGTTTGCAAGCATGAATTTTTTAGACACCTAAATGTCTTCAAACTCAGCCTATCAAACTAGATAGCTATATGGGTCTGATATCATTTCAGATTCTCCACATATTGAAAGCTTCTGAAATCTATATCATTGCAAGAAAACTTTAAAGGTACATTTATGAAAAACAAAAACAAGTTTTATATATGTAAAAACCTGCTATTGCTTGTATTAATGAGCAATAGATGGAGCTTTACCAAGACCTCCAAACAAGCATATTTGTTTACATAAATGTCACAGTCAATATTTACCGTCTCTTTCATTTTGCTCCACCCTCAGATCAGCTGGTTTCAAGCTGATTTGCTCTCATCAGTGAGGGATAGAAGTTAGAAACTAGACCTAAATATTAACTCCAAGCATTTATGCAAAACGTTTCTATCAGTTTGCAAGCATGAATTTTTTAGATACCTAAATGTCTTCAAACTCAGCCTATCAAACTTGTAAACTGATAAAAACATTTTGCATAAATGCTTGGAGTTAATATTTAGGTCTAGTTTCTAACTTCTATCCCTCACTGATGAGAGCAAATCAGCTTGAAATCAGCTGATCTCAGGGTGGAGCAAAATGAAAGAGACAGTGAATATTGACTCTGAGGTTTATGTAAACATATACGCTTGTTTGGAGAACTTGGTAAAGCTCCATCTATTGATCATTAATACAAGTGATAGCAGGTTTTTACATATATAAAACTTGTTTTTGTTTTTCATAAATGTACCTTTAAAGTTTTCTTGCAATGATATAGATTGCAGAAGCTTTCACTATGTGGAGAATCTGAACTTATATCAGACCCATATAGCTATCTAGTTTGATAGGCTGAGTTTGAAGACATTTAGGTGTCTAAAAAATTCATGCTTGCAAACTGATAGAAACGATATGCATAAACGCTTGGAGTTAATATTTAGGTCTAGTTTCTAACTTCTATCCCTCACTGATGAAAGCAAATGAGCTTCAAATCAGCTGATCTGAGGGTGGAGCAAAATGAAAGAGAGTGAACATTGACTCTGATGTTTATGTAAACAAATACGCTTGTTTGGAGGTCTTGGTAAAGCTCCATCTATTGATCATTAATACAAGCTATAGCAGGATTTTACGTATATAAAACTTGTTTTTGTTTTTCATAAATGTGCCTTTAAAATTTCCTTGCAATGATATAGATTGCAGAAGCTTTCACTATGTGGAGAATCTGAACTGATATCAGACCCATATAGCTATCTAGTTTGATAGGCTGAGTTTGAAGACATTTAGGTGTCTAAAAAAATCATGCCTGCAAACTGATAGAAACGTTTTGCATAAACTCTTGGAGTTAATATTTAGGTCTAGTTGCTAACATCTATCCCTCACCAATGAGAGCAAATCAGCTTGAAGTCAGCTGATCTGAGGGTGGAGCAAAATGAAAGAGACAGTGAATATTGACTGTGACATTTATGTAAACAAATACGCTTGTTTGGAGGTCTTGGTAAAGCTGCATCTATTGATCATTAATACAAGCGATAGCAGGTTTTTACATATATAAAACTTGTTTTTGTTTTATATATATATATATTGAAACAGTAAGGTCTGCTTTGCAGATCTTCATTTCACCTTTTCTTACCTATTTCCTACCCTCATACCTTAGTTTGAACCCCAATCTGTCATAGTGTGTCTGCAATACGCTTATATACTGAAAATCCCACCTAATTTTAAACCACGAGTACAATGCTCATATTATATATATAAGTCATTCCCAAATAAATAAAAGATTATAGATTATGTATATGTTCACATAATTTTGATTTATTAAAAAGTAGGTTATATAAGTCATATTTGTGCACACACTATGATATGCATTTTAAAACATATCAAAATTATAAATTGTTAAAGTTATTTTGTTTGAATCTATTTACAAATATATTACCATCGTAATATATTTTAATTTAAAATAAAATTCATTTAGTAAATATTCGTTTAGTAAATAGATTCTAATATTGCAAGTTAAAAGTAAAATAATTTTCATTTAATTTAATAAAAGTCATTCCAAATATTTCTTTAAAATAAATGAGGGACAATAGTTTAATTAGTTAATATTATATAAATTTTATCTAAAAACTGCAGATGTCCACTTAAGGTTTTCTTTAATTAATAAAAATAATTTTTAATTGAATCTAGTTTGTAATTCGAATGTCAACAGGGAAATTAACAAAAGAAATTAATTAATGTTGAATTCCTTTAGACATTCGGATGATTTAATTACAGCTGATAAGTCCGATATATTTTTGTAATGCTCCAGGGCAGTTCTATTGTTACAGTCTACTTTAGAAAGAAGGATTTTCTTTTGTTCTGAAGTTTTTTTCTAATGTTTCTAAGAGAAATCATTCTGAGTTCTATTCTAAGAATTTGCTAACCTTGACATGACAGAGTAGAGGCATTAAAATGGCTATGTCCCCTCGGAATAGCCAGCCGCTGCTCCAGACAATCGGAAGCTATCGCATAAGGAACCCCGGAACTGCTGCTGCTGCAAAAATATGAACATTCGAGATTTTGCTGCTGAATTATAAAACGTGCCAAACATCTACCTGCAAATGCATCTCCAGAGGTAACCTAAATTAACCCAAGAGCTTTTGTGATTCCTAACTAACATGCTATAGCTATTCTAAATTGTTTTTCTTTTATTTCACATAACTTTATTATGTACTTCTTTAAAGTGTTCAAATATAATCAACAGTTTTGCTCTACACTAACATGCTATAGCTATTCTAAATTGTTTTTCTTTTATTTCACATAACTTTATTATGTACTTCTTTAAAGTGTTCAAATATAATCAACAGTTTTGCTCTATCCTTGGGTTAATATTTTCTATTTATAAAGCTTTCTTTTATTTTATTATGATAATGTGTGAGAATCGTCTTTGACTGAGTGAACTATTCCCTTTATTGAAAGTAAGATGCTTTTATTAAGGCATATTTTAAATTTATAATTTTCCAATTTTATTATCTTGCAAATCACTCGTTCGAGGGCGATTCTATTCTTTAATATATAATATAATTACATAGTTTAAAATCTACATGTTATCGATTTTAATCTAATATGAGAGTATGTGTGAGGTCAATGATTAAATGTGTCCCCTAATGCATGATTGTGTATATAAATCTATACTTTTCAAACCCGCAAGCATTGCATTTTCCTATTTTAATTACCGTGTTCTACTTTAATTACAAAGTTCATAATTGACGTCAAGAATGTGCGGACCCTTTTAAATGAATTTCTGGGAATTTGATTGGGCATTTCTCTTAATCCACATAAAGCCCATTCAGTATGTTTTATATACACTAATCTCGTATTGCTGGTAAATGAATTGGTTGTTGAGACTGCTTTGTTTTAATTTACCAAGGATTCTTCGCTTATTGCAGTTTCCAGGTTTAGTATGTCCCCAAATGACACACCTGGGAATTAAACACAATCGTCACACAGTCACTAAGTTTTGGCTGTTCATAAAATACTTTCTTGCGGGATAGCGGCGATATGCCCTCCGTTATTATGTCGGATCTTCAATATTGTTTTATTTTATATTTATTTTGCAAAGCATCCGTGACTTAATTGTGTCACACCCTCCAACTTTAATAAATTCATTATCAGCAATACTGACCTCCCAATGCAACTCTATTATTATTATTCTCAAATAAATGCTTTGATCACATTCCAACTTTGTTGCTTAGTAAACTTTAGTCCGTGCTATTCTCGAAATCAATAAATATTTTAGAACACTTAATTTTCAAATATTTTCTTAAACTTGTATAATTACTCAAAGCACCTCGCACATGTTCCTATCTCGTCAAGCACATTATTGTAATGCTATTAGCTCGAGGAATAGAATATATCACTTTGTTTTAAAGTCTTTTTGTCATATAATGCCAAATTATTTAATACGCGTCCCTGTTTCATATAAGCAGACAGTGGCATTATATATATAATTTATATAAATAAATTTTGTGAAATTATTTAAAACTAAATTTGATATTTTATTTTATTGATTCCTATCACTGTCTCGGTCTATATATATATATATTCTGCATTTCTTTTGTAAATCCATAGACGTTAATTACCCACCCAAGCTTCTTTTTGTATAGAGTCTTTTGTTTCTCTCTGACCACCAGGCACCGGTCAAAGGTTATACTAGTAGTGGCATCAGATACGTTATCACGTAGATGGTGCTGTGAAATTTGGACTTTAGATTCAAACTTAGTATATCTAGAAGACACTCCCTCCTAGAATGTTCAGTTTCGTGTATGGGGTTTGAATTCTGCAGTGTGTTAGCGAGGTAGACGATTCTGACTGTTACATAGTAATTTTTTTTTTTTCGGGTCCATGGTTTGACAAAACATGGAGCCTCAATTATTTAAACACCCACATCCCTGTAGATCTTAATTATTTAAACACCCACATCTCTGTAGCTTAATTTTTGCATTTTGTCTTGTATTTAATTACTCAAATCCTTTATATTTTTGATATATAAAATATCTTTTCAAACTCTGTACTATCTACATTCTTTATTTGCATGTATATTTCATATATTTTGTTTGACTTGGGCATTCAATTACTTATACTGTATAATCAGAATTTGTCCAAACTTGCTATAGTGCGATACGAGCCATCTGTATTTATCTGTATTGTTTCATTTAAGTCACGCTATATATGCAAGGCGTGAATTACTTAAATATTGTCCCAAGTGAATATTGTGACAATCTATGAAAATTTCAAATATTGTATTTTTCTATCAAAATAAAGTTTTATCGGCTCAACGCACAAGATAGCATAATGATAATTTTGTACGGTAATGACCTAGATATGTAATAGGCTATCATATGGAATTAAAAAAATTCAATCATAAATAACATGTTGTAATCAATAAAAAAAAATGTGAATGTTTTAACGAGTTCCCATAGTTAAATGGAATAGTTATTAAAATTCATTTTGGGAAGCTAACAGTCTATGGATCATTTTAACTGGTGACATGGTACCCAAGAGTAATTTCATTAAATGGAGTTACTTCTAAAATAAATTATGTCACCAGGCTAAATTCTTTTATATGTAATTTGTTTTTTTTCAACGTGTGTAAATTTTTTTTAGACCAAATAATGAGACGTGAATCGGATCAATAATTATGTAAATAAAAATATATGTATGCTAATCTTAAATAAGAAGGATCGAAATAAGTATACCCGGATCTAGCGAATGTTGACATATATAAATAAAATTGCTTGAATTTAAAAATATATATGTTAGTGAAATATTTTGGCAGATAGAATTTAAAAGATTTTTTTGTATATACGGGCAATTAAAAATATATATGTTGGCAGCAGATTTAAACAAGAAATTTTTGCAATAATAAAAGCGTAGTAGTTGGGGTTTTTAGTGATAAACATAAAAGCAGTAATTAGGCCAACAGAACCGAGAGAGAGATAGCCTATTAGCCATTAATAAAGTTATAATCAAACATAATAATCGCAGAGTTAAACAAGGAATAAAAATAAATAAAATAGAGATAACAGTAAAACAGTTTAATATTTTTTTAGAATATATTAAATAGTTAGCAATAAAATAAAATAAAAGTCATCATCATTATCGATCATGGTAATCATCCAAGGCCATGGAAAATACAGATACTATTGAGGTCAATTTCCGGACTATTATAGAATTGTTTAAGCAAGGTGAAGAAAGAGTGAAAATATGGGAAGAAGAAAGCCAAAGGAGAGGTGAGGAACTTAGAGCTTTGTACAGACTCCTCCCTGGATGGCAAGAGATGGCAGATAAACTCCTGAACCAGAAAGTTGAGACAAATGATTCCATAATGAAGACTGATACACCAGACCTGGGACCTCAAACTCAGCCAACCAAGCTCAACACTAGAATATTTCATGAGGTTAAAACATGTTCCAACCTTTCTTTGGAAAGGGTGCTTCCAGCAAAGAATATCCAAGACTTAGGACATCCAACCCAGCTGACCAAGCTTGTCGACGTTAAAATATTCCATGAAGTAAAAAAATGTCCCAAACTTCATTTGGAAAGAATATTTCCAGCAAATGATGTCCGGGACACAGGACATCAAACCCAGCTAACCAAGCTTCATCACATAAAAATTTTTCACGAAGTCAAAAAATGTCCACAACTGTATTTAGACGAGATATTTCCAGCCAAGAATGTACAAGACATAGGGATTCAAACCCAGATAACCATGCTTACCACCAACATCAAAGTACTTAAGGAAAACAAGGAAAATATCCCACCTGATGTAGCAAAAATATATCGAACAAAGGAAATAGTGAAAACAATGATGGCACTGGATTTCAGCCCATGGGCCAAGGAGCCACCCGATAAGGCAAATAATTGTGACAGCTTAAAGCTACAGTTATTAACAACCACTCTGGATTTCAGTCCCTGGCCTAAAAAACTGCCAGACAAGTTAAAGAGGCCTGATAATCCGAGACTGCAGTCATCAAATTATAAAAGCAGTTATTACCCTCCAGATCCAGGATTATAGTAGTTTTTTTTAAAAACAACAACAACAACAAAAAAAGAAATGGACACATCACAGGATAATATAAAAAGGAGATCGGATTTAAACAATGTTAAACTATTAGATTTGTTAAATAAAATTTTGTTGAAGTGATAATAGAAAATGTTTGCCAGATGGTAGATTTATTAATATGATCCGGGTATATAATTCAGTTTCGTTTCTTCATTATATTTATATCCTGTACATTATGGGTTATCTTGTAAATTTTGTTTATGCAGGCTTCATAGGTGGACACCTGTTGTAAGATCTTTTTTTTAACAATTTTTTTTTGTTCCATCACTAAGGGAATGTTAAACAGTAAGGTCTGCTTTGCAGATCTTCGTTTCACCTTTTCTTACCTATTTCCTACCCTCATACTTTAGTTTGAACCCCAATCTATCATAGTGTGTCTGCAATACGCTTATATACCAAAAATCCTGCCTAAATTTAAACCATGAGTACAATGCTCATATTATATATATATATATATATATATATATATATATATATATATATATATATGTCATTCCCAAATAAATAAAAGATTATAGATTATGTATATGTTCACATAATTTTGATTTATTAAAAAGTAGGTTATATAAATCATAATTGCGCACACACTATGATATGCATTTTAAAACATATCAAAATTATAAATTGTTAAAGTTATTTTGTTTGAATCTATTTACAAATATATTACCGTTGGAATATATTTTGATTTAAAATAAAATTCATTTAGTAAATATTCATTTAGTAAATAGATTCAAATATTGCAAGTTAAAAGTAAAATAATTTTCATTTAATTTAATAAAAGTCATTCCAAATATTTCTTTAAAAATAAATGAGGGACAATAGTTTAATTAGTTAATATTATATAAGTTTTATCTAAAAACAGCAGATGTCCACTTAAGGTTTTCTTTAATTAATAAAAGTAATTTTTAATTGAATCTAGTTTGTAATTTGAATGACGACAGGGAAATTAACAAAAGAAATTAATTAATGTTGAATTCCTTTAGACATTTGGATGATTTAATTACAGCTGATAAGTCCGATATATTTTTGTAATGCTCCAGGGCAGTTCTATTGTTACAGTCTACTATAAAAAGAAGGATTTTCTTTTGTTCTGGAGTTTTTTTCTAATGTTTCTAAGAGAAATCAATCTGAGTTCTATTCTAAGAATTTGCTAACCTTGACATGACAGAGTAGAGGTGTTAAAATGGCTATGTCCCCTCGGAATAGCCAGCCACTGCTCCAGACCATCGGAAGCTATCGCATAAGGAACCCCGGAACTGCTGCTGCTGCAAAAATATGAACATTTTAGATTTTGCTGCTGAATTATAAAACCTGCCAAACATCTACCTGCAAATGCATCTCCAGAGGTAACCTAAATTAACCCAAGAGCTTTTGTGATTCCTAACTAACATGCTATACATATACTAAATTGTTTTTTCTTTTATTTCACATAACTTTATTATGTACTTCTTTAAAGTGTTCAAATATAATCAACAGTTTTGCTCTATCCTTGGGTTAATATTTTCTATTTATAAAGCTTTCTTTTATTTTATTATGATAACATGTCAGAATCGTCTTTGACCGAGTGAACTATTCCCTTTATTGAAAGTAAGACGCCGCTATTAAGGCATATTTTAAATTTATAATTTTCCAATTTTATTATCTTGCAAATCACTCATTCGAGGGTGATTCTATTCTTTAATATATAATATAATCACATAGTTTAAAATCTACATGTTATTGATTTTAATCTAATATGAGAGTATGTGCGAGGTCAATGATTAAATGTGTCCCCTAATGCATGATTGCATATATAAATATATACTTACTTTTCAAACCCGCAAGCATGCATTTTCCTATTTTAATTACCGTGTTCTACTTTAATTACAAAGTTCATCATTGACGTTGAGAATGTGTGGACCCTTTTAAATGAATTTCTGGGAAATTGATTGGGCATTTCTTTTAATCCAAGTAAAACCCATTCAGTATGTTTTATATACACTAGTCTCGTATTGCTGGTAAATGAATTGGTTGTTGAGACCGCTTTGTTTTAATTTTCCAAAAATTCTTCGCTTATTGCAGTTCCAGGCAGAGTACGTCCCCAAATGACACACCTGGGAATTAAATGCAATCGTCACACAGTCGCTAAGTTTCGGCTGTTCATAAAATACTTTCCTACAGGTTAGCAGCGATATGCCCTCCGTTATTATTCTGGATCTTCAATATTGTTTTATTTTATATTTATTTTGCAAAGCATCCATGACTTAAACGTGTCACACCCTCCAACTTTAATAAATTTATTATCAGCAATACTGACCTCCCAATGCAACTCTATTATTATTATTCTCAAATAAATGCTTTGATCACATTCCCACTTTGTTGCTTAGTAAACTTTAGTCTGTGCTATTCTCGAAATCAATAAATATTATAGAACACTTAATTTTCAAATATTTTCTTAAACTTGTATAATTACTCTAAGCACCTTGCACATGTTCCTATCTCATCAAGCACATTATCATAATGCTACTAACCCGAGGAATAGAATATATCACTTTGTTTTAAAGTCTTTTTGTCATATAATGCCAAATTATTTAATACACGTCCCTGTCTCATATAAGCAGACAGTGGCATTATATATATAATTTATATAAATAAATTTTGTGAAATTATTTAAAACTAAATTTGATATTTTATTTTATTGATTCCTATCACTGTCTCAGTCTATATATATATATTTTCTGCATTTTTTTTGTAAATCCATAGACATTAATTAGCCACCCAAGCTTCTTTTAGTATAGAGTCTTTTGTTTCTCTCTGACCACCAGGCACTGGTCAAAGGTTATACTAGTAGTGGCATCAGATGCATTATCATGTAGATGGCACTGTGAAATTTGGACTTTAGATTCAAACTTAGTATATCTAGAAGGCAACCCCTCCTAGAATGTTCAGTTTCATGTCTGGGGTTTGGATTCTGCAGTGTGTTAGTGAGATAGACGATTCTGACTGTTACAATATATATATATATATATATATATATGAGAAAGCAATAAATAAAGAATAAAATGATTTTGTTTAGATTGATTTCATATTGCATTATGGGCATGGCATTATATAGTTTCTTTACATTTTTGATTCTAAATCTAGATATTTTCATTCCATTACAAATGCCTGCTCAATGTGGACTAGATTTTTTTTATTCCTAGTCAATTTTTATTCCATTACAAATGGAACACCCAACTGAGGGCTCTGATATATACTACCTACCTGAGATGTTAGGTAATCATAATAGAGATGAAAAAGATGTGTAGTCCAAAGAAAAAAAAATGTATTGAATTACATTGGCCTTGTGTTATTATTTTAGACTTTTATATGATGATGTCTATTGTTGTTTTATTTCTTGATTAATATTGGTAAATGAGTACAGCCATGAGACAGCTTAGTTTTTCAGTTCTAAGACATTATATGTATCACAACTTGAGTCAGTGTTGAAGCTAGCAACCAACTTTTCTTGTTAAACATTATGTTATTAAATAAATATTATTGTGAGATAGGGACAAGGGTATTGATTGTTATGAATCATAAAATAGTAATTTCATGTATATGGGGAATTCATGTTATAGTAAATGTATGATTTTGGTGATTGGATTGGGGGTGTGGTTGTTGGAGTTTGGTTGGCTATATTGCAGTTTTTGTTGATGGATGGAGAATTTGTTATTGCCTTGGGAATGTGATTAATTCATGTAACTCATTATTGATCAATCTCATTCACTGCACTAACCCAGGTTATGATGTATTATTTTTATCATGAAGCAGTTAGCTAGTCCTGCCATGATCTCAGCCTTTAAGTCTCCTATGAAGTGATCAGGGCATTGTTTTATATATTCCAAGCCCCTAATAGTTGAAAGAAGGAGGGCATTGCAACAGAGTTTGCATTATTTTATCTAAGGTTGTGGTAGCTTAAAATGATTAAATTGAGATATTTTTCTGGGTGTTTATCGTGCATTGTGTGTTTATAGTACTGTGACTAAATTCTTTTATTTGTCTCTGAATTGTGAGTTGCTAGTCATTCTGTTATCTGTCATTATCTGACAGATTTCTAGAAGAATAAATGAGTATATAGTTGGAAGTATGAACTCTGTTATTAATATATGCATGTATTATGTAAAATATTGTTAGATGGGTAATTAAGCAATGGAAATAAAAAAACATTTTTTTTGGAATAATGAGAAGCAAGGTGATAAGGGCAAATAAATCAGCAGAGGATATGTTCTTAGAAAGAGAGAATGGATGTGCAAGTTCTTGGTGATTAGGAAAACCAACAACAAAGCAATAAATCTTATTAAAAGAAAAGATAAATATTATGTATTTAAAAACAGTAAACAAATAACATTAATTTTTTATATAAAAATTGAGCAACATGGACTCTGACAAAGAAAAAAGATCTGGGGGGTCAGAATACAGAGAACCAGACAAGTTCCAAATCCTGTTACACCAAATGACAAAACAAACTATGAAACTTAAAGAAATGAATAAACAACAAAATATGGAACTTAAAGAAATAAATAATAAACAATTCAAAGAAATGAATGTAATGTTTGATAGTCAATCCATTTAAAATTTGGAAATTAAAGAAATGTTTAAAGAATTAAATGAGAAAATGGATAGTCAATCTAGTAAATGAAAAAACCAAATTGATAAATTAGAAAGTAAGATGAATAATCTATATTTAGAGATGAAGAAAGAACTGCATGAGAGGTTTAGGATCTCAAATGATCAATTGGGAAATTTTGAAGAGAAACTAAAGAGGAAAAATTCAAAAATTGAATAGTACACATGATACCTGGTTCACTGAACTGGTAGATATGTTAAAGAAGTCACATGAAAAATGGGATAATAATTCCAAGAAATAGAGATTAAGATAGAGGGAATACAAGAAGAATGTTTAAAGATGAAAGGACAGTGTGATAAAGAGGAGCAAAGAATAATCAATTTAAAGAGGATATCAAAGTAGAAATGAGTGCCCTTCAAGTAGAGATTGCAGATGTGCAAAAACGTTTAAAGATAAAACATAAAGAAATAAATAAAAGACAGGGTAAGGTGGATTATGAAGTGAAGAGAACACAAAAGGAGATAGAAGAACATGGTGTGAAATATCAGATGAATAAATTAAAGAAGAAAAAATAAAAAGGATAAAACAAAGTCTCCAAGAAAGGGAATATCATAGAAATTATCAGGAAGATCTTAGCACAAAGTTAGCCACTCAGAAGATGGTTATAAAAGTGTATAAGTGTATGACAAGCATATATATTAATTTTATTTGGTATCAGGATGTTTTTTTAAATAGACTACAAAACCAATGTTAAGGTAGAAAACTACACTATTTGTTGAATTGTAATGGATTATTTTATAAATACCCCAGTAGAATAAAATGAGAGGAAAATATTATGTTAGATAAAAAAGAAACTTAAGATCAGCTGTTACTAAAGACAATTATGTATGATATCAAGAATCTATATTCCTAGATAGATTAGATGACCAGGATACTGATGTAGATTTATACAGAATATGTCATAAATGAGATTTGTATTACAAATATTTGGTGAAGATGAAAGTTGAAAGTGATTTCTATTATAAACATCTGGGGAAGATGAAAGTTGAAAGGGATTTTTATTATAAATGTCTGGTGAAAGTGAAAGATGGAAAGATCATATAATTCCATACAGACCTGGCCTATAACAATATAATATTGCACAAGTGATTCATTTAGTTATATGATTAAAAAAATCATCACAGATTTTTTTTCTTCATAGAAGGGGGAAGGTGTAGGGTATTGAGTTAAGTTTCAATATTACAAATCCCAAAAACCTCATAAGGGAAGTGTGAAAAATATTTTTTCTCTGTATTCAACTAATTTTGTTAGTGAAAGAGGATTTTTTATACATTTGAATAGTTTGATAGTTATATTTAAGAATTGAAAATATTGAGCATATATAAATAATTGTCTGTAGACATAAAGTCCATCCAGTATCATTTTTCTAAGTTTACTCATTAAATTTATGTTTAAGTTATATCTAATGAATTATAATATTCCTTCTTAATAATGCTTTGATTTTAATACTTTGTCATTGCTAATTTATTCTATGACTTTGATACTAATAATATCTATAGTCTTTAGCTTTCAATGTTTAGGTTACTTTCAAAAAAAAGTTTTATATACTTGAATATATGTGCATATGTGTGTATGTACAAACATTGGAATTTAAACACTTTACAGATATATTAAAAGAGTTTTAAAATAATTTGTATTTTCTGTTTAAAAAGTTGGGTTTTCTTCTTATATATTATTTATGTCCAGTTCTTATTTTACTTGATAGGGTTAAGAAAGAAATGTCCAGGTAGTGAGAGGAAGATAAGGTCAGTTTTGACATAACTTCAATGTGAGAATTTGGGGGGTGAGAACAATGTCTCATTAATAAGCTATTAAAATTACACAGACACCAGATCATTTGGACCACATCTGCACTGATAAAGTATAATTTATGAATATCTGAGTGTTTCAGTAACAATATGTGTGTAATGTCATCAAAAGACCAGCACATATATATAGTCTAAAAAATAAAACAGTTTCAGAGGAGAGCAGAATATGTCTCATTGCCTCTTAAAAGTCATGCATCATTATTTTTATATTTGAAGGTTTTTACAAATAATGGAGGGTAAAGAAAAAATATTTTGTTGCAGATCCCAATGACTATCCCAAGAACTATATTGCACATCGGAAAAGTTAAAATCTAAAATGGAGATTGGAAGAGTTAAAATCTAAAATGGAAATAATAAATAACATCCTATGGATGATTTCCAAAGTCCAAAGAAGACTTTGAATCCTGTTATTGTTTCACCTATGCTGTTGCTGAATTCAAATAAAAGCACAAAGCAAAAATGCTGAAATTTATATGAAAAGCATAGATATCCATTTGTCTATAGAAATAACTATCCTAGTGCTAAAATGGTCCCTAAAGAAATACAATTTATGTCAGACCATCATCATCCTCATAGTAAAGTAGAAGAATTGCAAGCCCAAGCTGAAAATAGAACTTTTCCACTAAACTGCTGCAATTGATAAATCTATGCATGTTAAACATTGGTATGTGGCTGAATTCAAATTCTCATCCTTGAACAAGCTAACTTTCAAATGAAATGTGTTAGACTCATCAAAACGTCTCTCCACCAAAAATAAAAAAATTTCAATTCTAATTTTGTTTCCTCAATGACTATTAACAATTCTTTTTTAAATAAATCCATTTGTCTCTCTAAGTATTAAAAGAAAACTATGAATTTATTATTAGAAAAGGTTTTTGAGTAATGGTGAATATTGACTTTATTGATATTAGGTGTAATTTGATTATCATTACATGTAATTATTTGTATATGCATTCTTTTTTTAATTATTTTATTATGTTTTAATTCAGGTATCATAAGAAATGTATTATTCATATTATATGTAAAGGTTAAATACAAAATTTGTTAATAATGGGAAGTAACATTACACACACACCTACTGATCTAAATATGCCTACATGAATATATGTTTGAGTATAAATATATAGATCGATAAGGGTAGAGATTTACTATAATGAAAGATAGATTTTGGAGTAGTTGATAACCGAGATTTATGAAAATTGAGATAAATAATTTGAAACTGATTTTTTTAGATATTCTTATTTTTGTAATTCACCTAACTTTCTCTATTTTTCGATTATCATTTTTCTAAGATTATAGATATAAAAATGTATGTTATATGCAATATGCAAGTATGTAAATGTATCGGGTGTTTATTTTAAAATTAAATGTTTCTATGATATAAGATTTCTATTCACCCACTAGAGATATGAAAATCCACCTATTAATCTATACAATATTAACGATTGTATTTAAGTTTCCTTAAAGGGAAGAGGGGAAGACTTTTGGTTAGTATTATTTAAATGTAACTAATTTTATTATTCATTATGTAAATTTTCCAGTAATAAAATTTTAATTTGTTTTTATTAAAAAAAGTTTATATATTTCTTAGAGTTAATCATTGTGTTGTGAAGTTAGTTTAGTCATCATCATCACTGATGAATGTCAATCATTAAAAGAGTGAAATATAACAATATACTGGTAAATTATTAGACATTGATAAAATATAAGATTTGTATTGTGAGTTAGTTCTAGAGCTAAGGCTAGAAGCATCATTATCATCATCATCATCATCATCTTCTTCTTAATCAATAGTCTGAACAAATGTGTTTAGTGGCCATATATAAATAATGGTTCTCTCTGTGTTTGTTTATTATTTGTGATCCATCATAAGACATATTGCTACCACTGAAGCATCTGATAATCTATGGTATTAAATGTGAGCTAGTAACACTTATGATAATATTAATTATGAATTTATGATGTTAAATTCTTATATGATAATTTGTCTGAGAATTTATTTTCATAACTAGAGAATAATAAGGATGTTTTCCCTTAATACAAGTGCACATGATATTGTTATAAAATGGAAAATCCTACACACTGTTATAAATAATGTACCAATTGAGGTTCAAACCCAGTAGAGTACAAGTAGATATCTAATGTAACTTTATCTAGGTTTAGATAGACTAGTGGTGTTCAGATATACAAACACACACACACACACACATATATATATATATATATATATATATATATATATATATATATATAAGAAAGCAATAAATAAGGGTGGTTTGTCCTATTGGAGTATAAAATTGCTTACTTGGTTATTGGTAATGGATCTAAAATGATCCATTGTGAATGACTACACAATGAGAAATAGTAAGGAAATGGATTTTGTTTAGATTGATTTCATATTCCATTACGGGCATGGCATTATAAAAATTCTTTACATTTTTGGTTCTAAATGATCTAGATATTTTCATTCCATTCCAAATGCCTGGCCAGTGTGGAGCATGGATACTAGATTATTTTCTTTTTTATTTGTAGATGATTTTCATTCTGTTACAATATATACATACACCTGGGTGTCATTTTATGTGGTAGATAGGTTCCTCAGAAAATGCACACAAAAATAGATTTAACTTACCTTGAAAAATGGGGGATACGTACTGTAATTTTCCAAAAATTATATAAAAGCAAAGCACCAATGTAAAATTACTTTAAAATTCACATTAAAAAAATAAGAAAATAAAATATGACTAATAAAAAATTTCAAATTTGAAAAAAATTGATACAAGACAAACTTTTTTTACTTTTTTTTATTAACAACAGTATTTAATTTTATTCAAAACAATATATTTTTATGTGTAATTTACATTTTATTCATACATGTATGGTATTTTAATTTGAGACATCAGATTCATCATGATGTGATGTGTGGTACTGTAGCTTCTCCTTAAAAAAATTCAAGAGGAAATACAACTAAAACATTTTCCAATCACTATTGATCCTTTCCATTTCACAAAGCGATCTAAAATTAAAATATTTGTTTACATAGAAATTCATTTTTTGGGGTGTTTTTTTCTCTCTGTTAGAGTAAACTAAAAGTTTAAAATAAAAATAAGAACTTAGACTTATGATAATAAAAAGACACCAACTCACCACTGTTGGGCAAAATTTAATTAAAACTAACAATTAAAAATTAAATTCTTATTTTTGTCTTTAATTTTTACTTCTGTTTAAAAATCAAATTTCATCGTTTCACATCATCTTAATTTCAGATCATGTTACATAATTTTTAAATTGTTAATTACAATTAAAAATCAGATTTTACTTGTCAAATTTAATTGTGCTCATGACTGTTACTCACCTTTTAAAAATAAACTTGTGGACACTAAATGCTAACTGATTACGTACTCTTTTTATAAAAAGCAAAAATAGAACATGATTTAAAATGCAAAAACAGCAACATACATAGTATTTTTCATCTATAATGTTTGAACAGATTTACATTATAGTCTTGTAAACTTTAATGTGTGTATATAAAATGGGGAAATCCTGATTTTAAATGAATTATGAACTTTTTTATTGCATAAAATCTATTACAGTACTATTATAAAGCACTGAAAATATTGAAATTATTAGATGAAAGTCAAACTTCAATAATGCGCTGTTCTTTAAATATGACGTAAGTGCATGAAATTTGTAATATTTAAAGTAATAGTGCATTATCAGAGCTTGACTTCTGATCTAATAATTTTTATCGCATAAAAGAAAACTGCATACAAAGATATTAAAAAGAAACATGAATCACATAACTTCAAAATCACATTAAATAAATCTGCATAAAACAAGACCCGGGTGTATTTTGATATGAAGATTTTCACAGGTTGCATATATATATATATATATATATATATATATATATATATCTAATAAATAAATTTATATATATATATATATATATATATATATATATATATATATATATATAATAAATCAAAATTAGATATCAATAGATCAACAAATAATAAATGTAGTACTAAGTATTTTATAAAGAAATAAAAAATTTATATGTAAAGTTTATTAATACCTGACTTTCTGAGTAATTACTTTACACCTTGTGCTGCAGTCTAATTTAAGTTAATTGTCCAATTGAATATATATGTTTGTTTGCTTGTCGATGCATGCAGTTTGTTTCATTTATTTGATATTAGAAGGGAAGCTTTCATGTGGAATTTGTTGATCAGCAAAAATCAGAAGATTGGTCTTATTATTAGCTTATATCATGCTGGAAGAGAGTTATGCCTGAAGATAGAATGTTCGCCACAGTTAAATGCTTCAGCTACTCATAATTATTGACAAAGTAATTGGAACAGTTTGTTTTTTTCCACTTGGTAGTAATGTTTGATCTTTTAACTAGCCACATCCCACATAATAACTGCTGGGAAGCACTTGCTGACTGTTACTTGGAATTAATTGGCTAGCTCTGGAAGCATTCGATAATGAAGAGCAAATGATATCTGAAAACATTCTATCCTAAAGAGCATGTGAATAATAATATATTTTGGATCTTTTATATGTTTTCAGTCCCATTATTCATATACCTGTTTTGTCAAAAATGTTCAGAAACAGGCTTTAATTAAATATAATTCTAGGTAAGCCATCATTCTTAACACTAATTAAATTTAGTATTAATTACCTTTCGGAATTTTGTTTTGACATTGCCCACTGTAAAAAAATTATATATCTAAGATTAAAATAATTAAAAATAACATTCCTTACATCGAGTATTGTCAGAAAAGACAGAAAATACTCTTATATGCCAATAACACAGAAAGTTCAATTTTTTTTTAATATATTTTTTTTACAAAATTATAATCTCAATGTTCGTTTTAGAAAAATTATATACTCGCGTAGGTGTGCGTTATATACATGTGCCCACACTTTTTAAAATACGAGTTCAAAATAAAAACTTAAAATTATAATGTGAACCTTTTATTGACCAACTGATATTTGCTGGTATACATCTATAATTTGAGACACATCAAAACATCTCACTAGAATAAGCATAAAAAAGTAAAATATGACTCCTGAGTAAATATTTCAATCTAGTGTTACTTGCTGATGAAGATTTATAGTCACAAAGTAATTCGAATTATTATACTATCCATTTTATCAGTCATTCTAAAGGAGGATAACATAAAATGAACTACTTCAAAATTAATTATACAAAAATTAAAAAATATTTAAGCAAAAAAATACTGCATAATTATATTTCACACCAGGAACATTAATTTATATAAATAATGATTAGATGTTCAGAAGATTATATGATGTTTGAGTATACAAATTACTGATAGACACAACAGTTCACAGTATTCACTTATTTCAGATATTTTTTTATTATTATTATTTTATTAAGAATCAATTCAGTAGCTTTAGCTCTAGAAATATGATTATACAACAGTGCTGAATAATACAGACTGTTATTTTATAAAGAATGTTAAATGCAAATTGTTTTAACAAATTTTGTTTTTATTAAAGAAAATAAGGAAAGCGGGAATAAATTGCCACCAGGTTGATCAATTGTTTTTTAATTATATTGATCTTTATTAATAGGCTTTTTGGAGTCGTAAAACCTGCTCTTAAATAAATTATTTCATATATACACATATTTATAGAATAGTAAAGAAAAAATCTTTTTTTAAATTACTGTCAGAGTCAGAATTAAATTTTTTCTCTTTAACCTTTTAGCCCAATTTTTTAATGTTTTAGAAATATATTTACTTCATTGCTACTTTCTAATTAAACAATACTATGTATTAAAAATTTATATTCTTTACAATATATTTTTTCTAATAAATAATTTTTTTTTATCTGAAAAAAAAAAGACTTACTCCAAAAACAGCTCCTTTCCTTAAGATATTACTTTTATCCATTATAGTTTTTCCTTCTTCTACTTTAGTGGAATTAAGTTTAACAGAGCCAGCAAAGATTATATAATAGGCATAGCAATTATGACCTTGTTTAAATATTACACGTCCTTTATCAAATCTAAAACAACATAAAATATAAGAATAATAAAAAGTAAAAAAATTGCCAATAGATGCTTTGTCAATGAAATGAAAAAGTTGTACACTCATTTATATATATATATATTTAAAAAATCATTCACAATACCTATGCCACTAACTGAATACTTTTGTAATTGATGGATACAGATTGTATCTCTATCTAGTGCTGTCCTATGCAATATCTCTTGACTAATTTCAAGCTTATAGCTTCATCAGTGTGAAGTTTAGATCTTGGATCATTGTCTGGACCTGCACCTTCTCTCTGTCAGCTATCACTTACCTTTCTGTTTCACTATCAACCTATCAGGCCAATTTAAAAAACAACAACATGTAACTGTTTTTAATCTAAACCAACATGCATGTGAAACCAATTTTGTTTCTATAGATGATGGTGTGCTTAGATTTTTTAATTGGGCTAATATTGTGATAGTGAAACAAAAAGATAAATGATGATTGGCAAAGAGAAGTTGCATTAAATCATAAAGGTCCAGTTACTTGTTCAAAAACCAAAGCTACTTACTGATGAAAGCCATAATCTTGAACTGAATTGGAGAATATTGAATAGGCTAGCACTGGATAGGGATTTATTAATCACTATCACCCTGCATCTGTCAATTACTAAATTTTATACAAGTGGCATAGCTGTGGTGAAAAAAAGTACACCGTTAAACAACATTGATTAAGTTGAAGTCATTATGTAATAAAATCATGTGACATTTTATTGGTTTACATTAAAATTAGTTACATGCTTTCTTATATATGTTATAATTTATAGTTGGCAGCCAATACAGACCTAGGTAGCATGTAATTATGGATTAATTTAACAATGTAGTTTAAAATTACCTCTCAATCAAGCCATTTTAATCAGAGACACCTTTCAGTGTGATCCACACATGTATTGGCATGAATTTCTGCACCTTTATTCTCAATGTACTCTTAACACTGGGCATGTATGGGATAGGTTTGTAAAAATAGTGTTGTAACAACCATACAGTAATTTCATTCTTCTCTAGACGAAATGTGTGCTATAATATGGAACTACATAAAGGCATATATTTTTAACAAATATAAACCATGTATATGTAGTCAGATAAAAAAATCATATTTTAAATATTATTCTCTATTTAAATGAATCATTATCTTACATATATAATAATCATAAAGAAAACTTACATCTGTTTACTTACATGAAAAATATGTGGTTATAATTAATTATTTGCCTCATTATTGAATTAAATTTAACATAAATTTCACATATTATTTACTACACATTTTAAAAATTATTACTAAAAAATAATAGAGATAAATATTATTTATACTAAATTCTATTATTGACTGTGCACTAAAATAAAAAAAAGTAGTTTTTGAAACCACTATTGGGTTTTTAGATAAACTTGAAATAAAAGCATGGAGGTTTAGAAATTAATTAAGTCAATCACTTGATATAAAAAATAGGGATTAATTTAATTAATTTCTGGATAGTCTCCCCCCACACTCATGTTTTTATTTCAAGTTAAATCTAAAAACCCTAGCTGTGGTGTGAACAAGCAATTTTTTTTAGTGCACAGCCAATAAAAGCATTTAATATATATAAATTATCTCTATTATTTTTAAGTTTTTAGTATTGGCACTGTAAATGAAAATGTAAAACTATACTGTACTTCAAAACAAAACTATATTGTATTTTAAATTGACTGGATACCTATAGTGGCTAAATATATATTGTGTCAGTGCAAAGCAAGATATATAATTGACTACAAGAGTAGTTAAGTACTGTTATCTTTAAATAATTGTTTTAATAAAAATAATATTAATAAAAAATGAGTTGTTGTGTTTGGTCTGGATTAAGAACCCAACATCCAGAAAAATAATACAAACACCCGAATTAAAATTAATATAATCTTTTTATCACATCTACAAATATATACTGTAATGGCCAGATTTGTACATTCACACAACAAAATCCAGAGTTTTAGCAAATCATCCCAAGTTTGTTCAAAATGAAGTTGTTGAGATCTCATGTCCAATCTCACCTCAATTCCTTTACCAATGCTCAAAGATTTACTACCTTACAGATGACATATATGAGGTCACAGCAGTATTTTCCTTAATCATGTGCCGGCAATAGCATATGAGTAAAACATGAGATTATAGGAAATTGACATATTTAACAGAATAGCCATATACATAGGTATAGGTGTAAGCATAATTTCTAAATATGGATTGTGATTCTTAATAAATAATATTTAATTAATCAATAATGACTTAATAATTAATAACAATTACTTAATGAATACTATTGGGTAATGATTTAATAATGATGAGCAAAATTGAACACTGTAACAATCAGATTCATCTAGCTCACTAACACACTGCAGAATTCAAACCCCAAACATGAAATTGAACACTCTAGGAGGGGTTGCCTTCGAGATATCCTAGGTTTGAATCTAAAGTCTAAATTTCACAGCACCATCTACATGATAACATATCTGATGCTACTAATAATATATACCTTTACCAGAGCCTGATGGTCAGGGAGAAACAAAGAGACTCTATACTACAATATAAGTTTGGGTTTTCTAACTAACGTCTATGGATGGCACAAAAGAGATGTATAAAAGATCTAGACTGAAACCATGATATGGATCAAGAAAATAAAGAATCAAAAGTTAGTCAATTTAAAATATTTATTAAAATATCAAAATATATATAATATGCCCACTGTCTGCTTATGTTAGACTGCGACATTTACTTAAGATTGTATTTAAAATGATATTGCTTACAATTTACATTTATGGGTGGCTAATGCATTCTCTATACCTCAGGCTAATATACTATTACGATAATATGCCTAAGAGTTTGTGAAGATATGCGAGGTGCTTTGAGTAAATCAGAAATAGTTGAATAAAATATTTGGTAACATTAAAGTTAAATATAATATTTCTTGAATTTGAGAATATAGCGGACTAATGCTTGTTAAGCTACAAGGAAGGGATGTGATTAAGGCATTTATATTTATAAATATGATTTTTGTGAGGTTGGTGGTGCTAATGAGGAATTTCTGTAAAGGATGGAGGGTGTGATGTGTTTAAACCACTGGAACTTTGCAAATAAATAATTAGATAATAAATAAGTGAAATAAATATGGAGGGCATCTTGCCATAGAGATGTAGGAAGTGGGGACACAGGCAGATGAAGTCTGGACTCATCCAAATCTCAGTGACTGGGTGAAAACTGCAAAGAATTCCCAGGTGTGACAATTTGAGTACACACTCTGCCTGGGAACAGCAGAAAGTGACAGGGAAATGGCCTTAGCCATGTAAAGCCCTTAGGAGGAGGAGGAGCAAAGTGATCTCAAGACACCCAATACACCTACTAGCAACACTCAAATAAAGTATATAATATATTTTAAAAAGGCTTCATGTAGTTTAAGAAAGCACTAATCAATTCCCCAAATATTTATTTTAAAAAAATCTGGCCATTCTCAACCTCAAAATTATACGCTTGGAAACTCAGCAAAATGATAAAACATTATAAAGTGGGAGAATGCATGATTGCAGGGTTTTAAAAGAAAGCATACATTAATTACACAATCATGCATTTGGTAAATATTTACTCATTGACCTCACACATATTCTCATACTAGGTTAAAACCAATAAACATGTGGATTTTAACTGTAAAATCATATATTTGAATAAGAGTAAGATAACCCTCGAACGAGTGATTCATTGAGATAATAAATGAGACCAAATGTATAATTTAAAATGCCTTAATGGTGGTGTCTTGATTTAAAATAAAAAAAGGAGTAATTCACTTGGTTGATAGGTATACTGGAACACTATCATAATAAAAAAAACAAATTAATAAATACAAAATATTAACCCAAGTATAGAGATAGAAATATAGAGCATCTAAAGAAAAAAAAACAGAATTATCAGGCAAAGTAAAATAGAAACAAGTGAATTAGCTATAGCTTATTAATAGGAGTATATGTTCACAAGAATTATTGGGTTAATTTTGGGGTTATCTCATCAGAAGTAAGCATGTGCATGTAATTTCAGGTGGAGACATTTCAGCTTGATGGTAGCAGCATTCATAAGACTTTGGCAGCAAATTCCGGTTACAGTTCATTATCTAGCATCTATAATTATGCTATTAAGGGAAGCCTATGAATCCAATTTACTAAGCTATCTATATAGGTATTTATATAATTTTAGGGAGAATTGCAGCCTATTTTGGATAATTATGATACTAAGTTCTAGCTTTATGCTGTATTTTATCACTTCAGCTAAATATTAATTCAATACTACATACAAAGCAAATCTACCTTAAAACATTTATAAACTTTTAATTATATCTTAAATAAGACTTATTCTATCCATTTCAGAAGGGAGATTTGTTTGTGCATTAATAAATGTGAAATTACATATATGTGTGTGAGAATATCTAATTGCTTCTCACTAATGATTTAACTACGAGTAAAACTCCATTTTGAACAAATATAGCATAAACAAATACATAATTAAAAATAATAAAATTTGGCATAGATTTAACTAAAAGAAACAAATTTAGAAATGAGATTTCATGTAAGAGAAATCAGAAATTTGGCTTCATTTGCTTAGTTTAAAAAGGAAAATGAAACAAAATTAGATTCAACTTGATTGATTCAGTTTAATATAGATTTAACTTATCTATGAGAATTATTAATAAAAGCAAATATTATTATTAGGCCAATTTATGTAAAATAATTTGGAAACATAATTATCATTTAAAACAAATCATTTAGCATCGATTAAAATAAATCAGTTTTGATATATTGTTAGAATCAATCAATTAAATCAAGTTAAAACTAAATCAGTTTTAATAAATTACAATAAATCAATCAGGCAAGATTTATGATTTAAATGAAAGAAAATAAAATTACATTTAACTTGAAAGTTTAGATAACATTATTATTGGCCATTAAGAATAAATTTATCTAGCATTTAGGATTTATAAAGTTTAGTTTAAAAGTTAACTTTAGATTGAGAGAATTGACGCTATCTTTTCTCTGCTCTTGCAAGTTGACTTCATCTTGAGGGTTTCTTTAGATGGCATCAGCTTCTAGTTCACCTTTCTCTGCATCCAGTAGACTATCATTGGGTCCAGAAAGCAAGGGAAAAATCTTTCTATCTCATCATCATCATTTTTAAAAAAATACTTCAAATTTAAAAGATAGAGAGTGTCCGAAGTGTTTCATAGATGGCAGCAATGAGCTTATATACTGGCTCACCCCCTATCCCCTGTGTTAGTAGTTTCATATCTGATTTACTAATTACTTTGCTGTATTCTTGGAAATTGCAGAATCCCTGCTGTTATTGATTTTTTATACAGGTGGGTTTTCCCAATCTTGATCACGTTACTTTATTTCATACTTGGTTTTAAAATCTATTTTTACTTTTAAAATTTTAAATAGGTCAGAATACAGTGAGAAGGATTAATTCTATGAAAGCATCTCTTTTTAGAAAAACAAATCTAAAGATGAAAAAACATTTTATTATATAGGTAACACAATTATATAATTTAACAACATATGCAGAAATATTACATTTTCAAATATTAATTTTAGAATAAATATTCTAAATAAAGAAATTTCTCTAATGTTTTAATCTTCATCACATTATTCTCTCCTGCAAATATGTAGTTTCTTGTTACACATACATAGAATTTTTTCACTTATTTAACTACTAGAAATATATACGTGCTTATTTGCTGATTTTTACACATATACATACATTTTCTATTACTGTATGCTAAATATCTGCACACATACACAACTAGCATATTTAGGTTTAACTTTAACATAATATTAGCATAATATATAAAGATTTGGATATAGTTATACATAAGTAAATACTACTATAGTATATAGTAGGTGAAACAGAAGGATAGACAGATCTGACTGTTTCATATCCTCAATATCATGGGAAGACTCATTAATTTTTATAAATTGATGCCTATACTTCAGGTATTAATAATTTTAAAGAAATTTTAAAGAAAGCCTTTATTCCAGGTAATACCAAATTTAATAACTTTAAAGAAAACCTTGCCCTATACTTTTACATCCCTATATCACTGGGACAATATCTATTCTATTCTACTAAAATAACTATATCTATGTAATATAGGGTATATGAGCACAGACTTTCAGATGACCCATCACTCTCCACTCTATATAATATATATCTGAGCACTTATAGCATATATGTGTGGGAGATGATAATCTGGACCAACTGATGATTGCTGGTTTAGCATGAAATACGTATATTGGTGATTGTTTATCTTTTCAGCATATATGTGCTTGAGTGTATCGGTGATATTAGATAGAGTGGAGAGTGATGGGTCATCTGAAAGTCTGTGCTCATATACCATATATTACATATATAGACACAGGTATATAATAAGCCTGTGTTTCAGTTATTATATCTATGTAATTAAATTAAACTAAGCATTATACAATTATAAACATGACTTTAAAATTTCCAGATCCTTAAGTAGGGTCTGTGGCCTTAGATAAAATTTTATGTGGATTTAGGCACTGTGCATTGTACATGCCTATTATTTTGTTTCCTGCTTTTAGTAGAAAAGCATTATGGCCTTGACATACTTTTATTCTAAAGGGACCCTTATATAGTGGGAAAAACTTATGAACTATGCTACAGGGTTTGTTACTCTGCTGCACTGACTTTACACATACATAAATCACCTATTTTAAACAAGTGTGGGGCACAGTAACATATATTCTTATGTATGACCATCTGTCATAACTTTAATCTGGCCTGTTATTGGTCTGCCTCTGAGATTATGATTTCTCCATCACCAGGCTTGGTACTAAAAGGATCTGCCATCATTCCCTTCCAAAGTGGAGTCTGATGGGTGGGGCTCCTGTGCATTTGTTCTGCATGTTATTGATGCTCTGCAAGATATTTTTGTCTTGTTTACTCACACTCTATGGTTAGATTCTACCATTGTCCTATACAGTTACCCTAGCTCTGTCATCTCTCACTTACATGGGTTGGACTGGGGATTTTGCATAGATGTTATACATGCTGGATGCCCTGTTTTTCTGCCCATGTCCTCCAGGCCCTAGATATAAAAGGAATACTCCTGTTCAAAATTATTGTATGGGGTTTTGTGATTTTGAGAAACTGTAACCTTGCCTAGACACCTACAGTCTCTCTGGTGTTCACCATCCTTAAGGGTATGCTTGGATGTACTTAGAAAATATGTCATAATCCACAACCAAATATTTGTATCTCTTATAAGGTTGCAATGTGCCATGGTGATCAATTGCTAATATCTGGTTAGGCTCTGTGGGTATTATAGATACCATGAGACCCCTATAGGACCTATTTCATGGTTTATTCTTAGCACATATATCACACTGTCCTAATTACTTTTGTACATACTCATATAGACCTGGACAATGAAACTGTCTTCTCAAGGCATCTTCTGTTTTATGTGGCTCATAATGCATAATGGCAGTATGGGTGTGCTCCACTATCTGCTTTGAAGAAACTAATATTCTCCATTTCTTCATCCCTACCTATTTTACCTTGTGGTACACCATTTTTTACCCTATACTGGCCATCTGTCCTTCTCTTTGTACTTCCTTTTATGTACATATTTCCCTTTATCCTTTGCATAATTTCAACATAATGCAGAAAATTCCCTTGTCAGTAAGGTAGATTATTTAGGTTATTTTCAACCTTCCCACTCAACATGTGCATTAATATTTTCTTTGACACTCTGGGTATATGAGGGTTTTTAACTCTTATAGTGGTTGGGTTTGTACTTAATACATACACCACTATATTTTGGGACCCTGGACAATATTCAACCCTGTAATTGAACCTTTGTAATGATAAACTCCAACGAATCAGCTGGTAATTCCTTAGATAACTTTTGTGCAAAAATTTCATGCATCAAAGATCTGTAATGATTGTGACCTGCAACCCCAGGAGAAATTGCTTAAATTTATCACAGACCAATATGATGGTCTCAGTTTCCTGTTCTGTAATTGTGTACTTAAGTTCAAGACCTCTCAGCTTTTGACTTGTGAAGTATAGGGCCTGTTGTCATCCATTGTTAACTTGGAACAAAATGGCTCCTATACCCAAATGACTACAATCAGTTTGGACATAAAATGGTTGCTGGAAGTCCAGGTCACTAAGCATTATAGCATTCAAAAACCCTTTTTTAACTTTCTCAAATTTCTTAGGATTTCTTTTTATCCCATTTCCACTTAACTTCCTTCCTAGCTAAATTTACCAGTCCTGCTGTTTCCAGTGCAATCTGTGGATAAAATTGGTGCTAGTAATTGCACAGACTGAGACAATATCTCATGAGATTTGTTATAGTGGAGTTTGGAAAATCTTGGATTGCCCTAATTTTATCTGGGTGCATCTTTACCCCATTCCCATTTACTAAGGGTCCTAGGAACACAATCTCTGGCAGTACAAATTGACTCTTCTGGAGATTCACCATGATATTTTTTAGACATTCTCCAAATAAATTACTTTAAGTTTTGCATATGCTCTTGGAATGACTTTGATGTGATGATAATGTGATCCATATAGCATATCATGTTTTGGTTGACATGATCAGATGTTTGATCTAGACATCTCATTAGGGCTGCAACACTGTTAATGAGGCCAAACAGTACATGATAAAATACATGTGTATGCCCTTGATATCTAAATGCCATATATTGTCTATGGCTGTGGTCCAATAACATCTGTCAAAAGCTCAAGGTCAGATCTAAGGTAGAGAATACCTTTCTGCCTGCTAACCTTAAAAATATATCTAACATTTGGAAGAATGTCCCTTTCAAGTTTTGTCATTTGGTTTAATTTTCTAGAATCGAGGCAAATTCTCACAGACCCATCCCATTTCTTCACCACCACAAACAGGTTATTACATGGGGTTGACACCTTTTTTATAATACCCCATTTGGTCATTTGCTGTATTTGCCTGTCCACTTCTGACTGATATTGGAAGTGTATGGGATACATTTTTGACTGAAAGTAGGTTTCCTCTTTTAACCTGATATAGTGACAATATACTGTTATAATTTCTGACATCTTAGAAAATATATTTTTTATCTTGCAAAGTATTCTTTTTAGCATTTCCTGTTCTCCAGGCTTTTTTACACCTTGCCTGTTTTATTTTTTCTTGTATGGGCTCTTCCTTTTCCCCTGCTTTTAGGTACATAGTACTATTACTTGGTATTGTTTTTGTCTGCATAGCTTTGCTTTCCCTGGCTAGGGTGACCTTCCAAGCTGTAAAATAATTGATGCCATTGTATTGCTTCAGAAAGTTTGTCACTAACACTATATCCTGCAATAATCCTCTCATAACCAGAAACATATGGCATAACTTCACAGATACCCAGCTCACTTCAAACCACACCTGAAGATTTTCTGTGGTGGTTTTTTTACCATTGGCCAGGTACATTTGCAATGGTTTTAGTGTATTCTTTGCAAGTCATGTTCTTTTACTTTTATTTCACCCAATCCCTCACCACAAAGGAAAGTTGGCTTCCAGTATCTATCAAACCTAGTACCTGATTTTTATTTATGATGATGGTAACCAGGGGGCAGTATCCAGTGGTAACTAATGTTTCCACCTCCTTAACCACCTCCTTGATTGTACCCATTGCCTGTTCTATTATTCTATCCCTTTTGTTTATTGAGGGTGTCCAATATAATGAATTGCTCAATGGCACCCTCTGTAGTTTAATGGCTTATCCCTCCTGAGCATCTCTGCTTATTATTGCCCTAGATTCTCTTTTAAACATACTACTCCCCAATCTGATAGCATGGAATTGAGGATCTACCTTTCTTATTTTCTCAGGAGGTTTCTTATGTATGGGTGTGTAGTCTACCAAGGTTAAGAATGTCACCATATCTTCTATTACCCTTATTTGACACCCCATCATCATCTGTTGTACTTGACCAGGCATATTTTGTTGACTAATTCTAATGATCTGGGTTTCTATAAATGGGAAGGCATTCAGTGATGACAGGTGAGCTACCTGATGCATGAAGAATTGAGTGAGGGTTTCTTTTGTCACTGACCAATAATGTTCTCTTAAGATTGTATGGTATATGCCATTCTGCCTTTCCTCACTCCAGAATGTTTTTATTAATGCTGAGGCATACTGCTCAAATGTTTTGGGTTTTTCCTGATAGCATTCCCACCATGACAGCGCTTACCCATAAAGATAGTGCACAGCCAAAGTCACTTGGTCCTTAGTGGCTATATGTTGGAAACTGAAAAGTTCTTTCAAGTTTTGTAGATGTGCTCTCTCTTATTTTGCCTTTAAACATCTTCACCTGTATAAATTTAGCCAAATGTATTTACTGGCTGACTACTACACCCCATGAAATATCTTCCCCTTTTTTCCCCACTGTACTATCACTATCTGTTTGCTATCTTTTATAGACTCCACAGATTCAGTGTCATTAATTTTCCATTCTATTATGGCCAAGCATTTTACCTTGAAGTGCTATTTAATTCTTCATTCACTTTCTTTATTCTAGTTTCTATGTCTTCCCTACTGGCTCTTTCATTTTGTTCACCATTTATTAACATTGCCATTCCTCTACTCCATCTAAGTTTCCTGATGTTTAATTCCTTTTTTTCTCTATCCTACTCATTCATTTTGCAAGCCCTGTAGTTTTTTAAAATGTCATCCTTTTCCTCACTAGCTCTACTTTCCATGATCTTAATGTTTTCCTTTAGTTCATATATTTCCTCATGGATCTCTTGACAGTGCTTGTTTATCTGATTTATTTATTTCATTTGACTTTCTTGCTGCTGTTTCCTTTTATCTATTTTTTCCGTATTTGTTTTATTGCTTGTTTAATCTCTACCCCTTGTTTATCTATCTCTTTCCTTTGTTTTTCTACTTTTTCCTTTACATGAAGGATATCTTCATTTACTATGCGAATATTCTCTTGTGTCTTTTCTTTATGTACAGCCAATTTCTCTATGCACTCCTGTTGGGCCTTACTATAGTTCCCCCTACAGTCTACAGTTAGCTCTTACATTATTTCCCCCATTTTTAAATTATGGTTCATTTCCTATTTTTTAATCTCAACAATTTGCCTCATATTTTCTAGTATTTCATCCCAGCCTCTTCTTTTCTGTTCTTTCCTTTCTTCCTGGTCCCTTTTTTCCTTTTCCTCCCTGTCTCATTTGTCATTTTCTTTTTCTTCTCACCTTTCTTTTTTGTCTTGTTCCTTTTTTCTAACCACTCTCTTTTGTCCTGTTCTGTTTCTTCCCAGTCCCATCTCTCCTTTTTTTCACTTTTTTGTTTCAGAATTGGCAGTATCTGTTCAACTGTTATATTATTTACTTCCTTAGACTATTCTTCCACTGGCACTATGGTTTCTTTTATTTCTTTTCTTATAGTTTTATCTCTACTAGACTCTAATTTTTCTTCCATATTACTGGTACTATCCCCCATTATTTTTTCTCTGACCTCAGTGTTTTTCCTTTTCTTTTGAGTTGTTTTTCTACTCTATTCTCCTTAGGTTCTCTTACTTCTTCTACCATCTCTTCTATATTATTTTCCATTATTGACTTTTATATAATTGGCTACCTCACTTTCCTTTCCCTAATAACAGTCTACATTTTTCTTGCCATCGTTACCTTATTTCTACTATATTTCCAGAAGCCCTATACTATAATTGATATTAAATTATAATTAATGCTCTAACTTCTATTCTTACCCAGCATATTTAATCCAACCATCAACAAATAACATATTACATAAATTAATAAATTTAAAACTCAACTCACCCATCTTGTTTCCATCTGCATGCCTTATTTTGCATACTTGATACTATTATCATTACTTCCCGTGGTTTAACAAATTTTGTACACCAGATATTGGTATTTTTATCTTGCCTGATTTTTTCCTTTTTATTTCAGTTTTGCTCATTTTGAACTCAGAAACTTTCTCCATCTGACAACAAATTTATAAGAGGATAATTTCAGTTTATTCAAATAACCTCGGGCACCATCTGTCAGTAGGTGAGACATATTATCATCTGCTTTAACACACAACATCCATATTGATAATTTTATATATCTAGCCACACTTCTATAATGCAAAGCCTTTTTTCATTTATATAATTTCAACATGAACACATGACCACTATATACAACAAAAAATTCAGGGTCGCAACAAATAATTGACAATATTTTTAGTAACAGAAAATTTTATACACATATACTATGGAATTAATTCAGATTCCATATCCAGTGACAAAAAATTTACATACAGTATTATTACTACCACACATATTATCAGTTCAGGGTGGCGTAAATTAATACTAAGTCACATGTTTGGGTGTTCATATCAAAAATTTTTTTTTGCATATATAGTGCCAATGTGCATTCAGTTCAGGGCCATAAAAGTAAGTAAACAGCTGGAAATTTGGATGTTCATATCTAGAAATTTTTTTTACATATGTATAACAAGTGATACAGAAACACATCTATGCTAGCACTATATCTCAGGTATGCAGGTTTGTATTTGAAACCCTATGTTGGTGCACCATACCTGGAAAAAAACATCTAGTGTAACAGTCATATTTGTACAATCACACAACAAAATCCATAGTTTTAGAAAATCACCCCAAGACTGATCAAAATGAGGTTGTTGAGACCCCGTGTCCAATCTTACCTTGGTTCTTTTACCAACAGTCAAAGATTTACTACATTATGGATGACATATATGAGGTCACAGGAGTATTTTTTTTAATTGCATGCCAGCAGTAGCACATCGATAAAACATAAGACTATAGGAAACTGGCATATTTAATAGTATAGCCATATACATAGGTATAGGCATAAGCATAATTTTTAAATATGGATTGTGATTTTTAATAACTAATAGTTAATTAATCAATAATGACTTAATAATTAATAATGATGATAATAGTGAGTAATGACGACTTAATGAGTACTACTGCGTAATGATTTAATAATGATGAGCAAACTTGAAACACTAAGCTGAAGTTAAAATTTAAATTAATTTAATGAAAGCAAAATATTTAAATAATAAAATTAATAAATGAAATAATACAATTATGAAAGGATTATATGGATTGTCTCATTCGCAAGTGAAGATTTTGGAGATTATGACTTATTAACATTTAAAGTTTTGGTTCACACACAGGTGATTTTAGATACAAGCATTTATGGGTTATATATATATATATATATATATATGGGTTATATATATATATATATATATATATTGAAACAGTAAGATTCATATTCGAATCTTAAGTTTCACCTTTTTCTGTCATCTCTCACTGACCGGTCTATCCCGCCCAAATTTAAAATTTTTGATATCGAATTGTGTGTGTAACAATATTAAAAATGTATAAATATATGTAGAATTCAGCATAAACATGCACACATTTTGATCTCAAATTAAACGCAATAAATAGGGATAAAATAATATAATTTAGATTTCTTTTAGTTATATAATTTTGTATAATTTTAATCATTTATTTTGCATTATAAAGTTTGTATTTATTGCTTTGTTTAAATTTCGTTTAATAATAATTCTAAAAAAATCTGATGTAATATTTAATTAAAAGTTAAAATAATCTTATGTTCCCTTTTTGTCTTTGAAATTGAAAAGCATCGGTCAGTGATAGATAATAGATTAATTAAAGAAAAATTCCCCCAAAAAAATTAATTAGTAAATGTAAAATGTAAACAATAGAACGGCAGCTTTCTTTAATTAAAAACCAACAAAATGCATTGATTATCCTCAGGGCAGATTAAATAGAACCTAAAAATACCTTAACAAAAACGTGAGAGATCAAGATAAAAAAAGAGGCCATCTTAGACTGGCTGGAGACATTCACTTAAAACTTTAGCTTTGCTCTCGATCACTGAGTCTCCAAAAATATAAAATAATTTGTTCCTGCCAAGGTATGACTGAGTAAAGCACCTAGATTATTCTCCATCGGGAGATGGCCTATCGGATGTTGAACTTTCCATTGCCCGTCATAAATTCACCATGAAGATCTGCTGCCTGAAATAAATGAAAAAGCTGCTGCTGCTGTGAAATTAAATGAAATATCTAAATACAGGAAAGACTTGCCACTCGTGAACCTTTTGCTGCTAAACTCATGGAATAAGAAAACTTCTTATAAAACAGGTACCTGTCTGTGTTCAAACTCTAGAGTACTCTAATAATATGCTATAGCTCTTCTTCATAATACTTATCTAAATTATAAAATGTAAAAACTACCATATGTATAGCTAAAATTGAATAATTAATGTAATGTGTAAATGTATCTAATAATCTAGCTTACCTCATTCTATCTTTCTTGGGTGCGTATTTTTAAAATCTACATTCTATCTATAGTTATTATTTAATTATTGCATGCTCATAATTATTTCAATTTTCAAAGTTTAAATCTATGATCGCTTAAAACAATGAATGCGTGTCAAATTTTTATTAATATTTACTTTCTTTAATAACAACTTTCCTATAAATCGACACGCATTCAATGCTTCATTTATTGTAATGCAGGGTCTACAACTTCGCAAATGGCTGACATATTAGTTATTATAATTCCCAATTTATATATGTTTTGTATTTAGTAAATCATCATGAATAATTCCAGAAAATTACATTTCTTTGAGAGTCGCCAACGTTCTTTAGTAAATGTTGATAATGTGGGGCCGAGCCAGAAATCTACTTAAATCTTATCATAATCGTTTATACAGTATACATGTGTTACGTTTTAGAGACGCGATGATCTATTCCGCCATAAATATTCCAGATTCTTCAGGGTTGAAATTAACCCCGTCGTCCTTCATAAGTGGACATAATAAATGCTCCTGTAGGATTTGACCTGTCATGCAGCCAGCCAGCAAAACTGCGACACGTACCGCTTGTCCCTGGTTATGCTTATGTGACACCTTACTTCGTCGGGCCGATGGCAGAGACCAGCCCTACATTTTTATAAACTTATTCGCGGCTTGCAGTTTCGATATACTGCCATTCCATATCACCTTTCTAAAGTGTCCCACGTGTTCCTTTACTTCGTTTTTTATTATTCTATATATCACTCTGCCTCTGCATTATCTTCATAATTCACTCTCAAATAAATGTTTGCCCTTAGTTATAAATAAATATTTTAATTAAATAAATATATGTCCACCGCCACTCTTAAATCTTACTTTAGACTCTTGCATTGCAAAGGTATAAATCCCTCCAGGCATGCAATAGAAATACTCACTCGAGAATTTTAGGTAGCTAGATTACGCCTTCAAATAAATGTATTCCTTTTGTAAACATTTCAGTATCGGAAATACCGCTACTGAAATTCTCAATATAAAATAATGTCTAAATAAATAAATGTATTCTTTAAAATATAGTCATGTCGCACATTCCGCTACCGAAGCTTTAAATCCACAAAATATTATTAGATTGTTTTATTAAAATGTATTAATAAAAAATTTTAAACTATACATCTGCAGTTACATTTCATTTATTCGATACCCATTCTATATAATATTTCCTCGATTATGTAAATATGAATGTTTAATTAATATTAGTTTGGTTATTGGCTAACTCGAGAATAAAATCATGAGTCTCTTGCATATCCCTGACCACCGTGCCTAATGAAATATTTACTAATGTCGCATCAGATGTGTTGTTTCGTGGATTGTATTGTGGAACCGATAAACTGTGTTCGAACTCAGTACCATGGGTGGCTTCGCTATTCGATGGTGCTGCTGTTCCGTATGGTGGTCGAATTCTGCACTATGTTTACGAGTCACACGTTTTCTGACCGTTACAATATATATATACATTGTGACCTTCTGGTTTGGCACCAGAAATAGTCATTGTATTAGTGTGGTAGTATATCAGTAATATCTGATATAATCCTCTTAAAAAAATGAAATGACGTGAAATTTTTTAAAAAAAATTTATTTTAACTTAAAACTGTAATTAAAAGTGTAGGTATAATTAACAGATTTCTTAAATGTTTAGTATCTTATTTTAGGGTATAATCAGTGATAGAATAGGGGAGTAGTTTGTTATATGCATAATCAGCACAGTCTGAATTGATACTTACTTGTTTTATTTGTTCATAAAGCAGTATTCAGTTGTGTTAGAATGATTTTCTAGTTCATTTGTTTTATACATTTAAAATTTATAGAATAAACAGTAAGATATGTTTCACTCATCATCATTCACATTGTCATTTCAGTCATATCAGTGTAATACCTATAGCATATTACTACTGAATATTAATGCATTATCCAACCTCATTTTTCATTTATATGTTTCATTAAGTCATTAAATAGCCCACATTACATTCAAATATTTAATTTTATAAATAACAGTATTAAAATCTAGCTTAATTACATTTTAAATACATCAATAAATTATGGACCGGTGGATTATATAATGACAAATACTGTAAAATATTTTATTTATTAAAACAATTGTCATCAATTTTACTCTACTGCTTTAAAAAATATTTAATTATTAGTTCAATATTTTTTTTCATTTATTTAAAAGACGAAATGATTTTTTTTTATCTCTGATTTTTTTTTAACTTTTACAAGTTTTGTATAAATTAAGCAAGTTTGCAGTGGGAGGAGTGATTGACAATTTTTTTCTGATGATGTCAACATTGTCATAAACAATTGGAAGAGAACAAAGTGATGTAATGATTATTAAAAAAATATAAAAGTCAATAATTATTACTTAGAAGAGGTCAGTCATTATTCAAACTTTTACAAGAGCAATTATAGCTAATTAAGGACAGCTTTTTTTTTTAGCAAAGTTTAATAGTACAAGTATTTTTCCTCTTCCAGAGTTTGAGTTGGAAATTTAATTATATTATTTGTTTACGAAATATGTAATTAAGACCACTAAAAGATAGGTCAATTTTCTCCCAGCTGATTGTTTAAATTTCCCAACATTATGCTAAAGTGCATGTAAGTGTTATATTCTATTATTCAAGATAAATTGTTATTATTTAAGAAATGGGAATGCTTGATAGAACTGTAAAATTATTTTCTTTAAATTTAAATTTAACAGGAAAAAATAAAAGAATGTTTGTTTATTTTATAACAATTAATTTTTTAAGTTTTCATCATACTATGAAGAGAATAACTGCAACGTGCATCATTTATATGTGAGAAAAATGTGAACTATTATTAAATGTTTTCAGAACTTTAATAACAAATTTCATGCTAAATATAAAAGAAAATTCAAAAATATACACAAGAATTATATAATTTTATTGATATATTTATTGGAATAGTAGACATTTATTTCTACTCTTACTCATTGAAGGAGACAAAAAATTAAGTGTGCAAAAGAAATGAACAATTGATATTACCTGTTTCCTAAAATTAATATGTGAAATAAATGATAAAATGGATAAACTCATATGTTTCTACTTATTAAAGGCATTTTAAAATTTCATAAATATAGGAAATATTACCTTATACATATTAAAATGTGCAATGCCTGGTTAATGTTTCCTAATACACAGCATTAACAGGAATTCATAGCAAACTGATAGAACATTGGACCTGTTATTCCAAATTAAAAATAATATTGCATCATTTCTCCTGCAGAAATCATGCTGTTTTGTGTCAATATTTGTCTTGTGCATTATAATTATCATTCTTATTCATTTGGAGACATGACAAGGAAAGTAATGTAAAAACTATTGATAAACTTTTGTTTTGTTTAAGAAGAAGAAAGAAGACAAGAACTTTATTATTATTATTATTTAATAGAATATTAGATAGTATTAGTTAAGAAATGTTTTATTATTGTATCTATTATCATTATATGTATTATTATATATGTTCTTCAAGAACGTCTCATAAATAGCATAGTGAAAGAACATTATTCTGGTAATTTTTTTTTATTATTGTTATTATTTTAATATGAAGTTTGGTCATGTGTATGTTAATAATCCACGCATATAATAAAATGAATGGAAGAATCCATTTATAGATCAATAGGGGTGAATAATCATTTTAAAAAAAGAGTTCATTATATTAAATCTTGCCATATATATATTTTTTTATAAATTAGAAAACTATTATTTTCAATAATTATTTCATCTATAATATACAATTTCATTATTTACTTAGGTTCAATTTTACTATAGTTTTGTGTCAATATCAATGCATTATAAAACAATTATTTATCTTGCTTTGTCCACCATAATTATTATTTTATTCTCCAACCGTTACCAAGTCCTAAATATAGTCAGAAATGAGATATTTATTCTTTATTAATCCAAGCAGTAATAATTAATATTTTAACAGTAATTCTTTGCTTACTGCAATTTTTAATGGTCTGTATATTCTTATGCTTATACGTGTGCATGTCCATTATTAAACTTATTTATAATTATATGTAATTGTAAGTAAAAATGATTTTAAATCAATCGGATTCAGAGGGAAAAGATGATCAATCATTTTGAAGTATTAGAAAGATATTTAAGAGAATTATTATTTCTTTGTTATGCCTGAATGAAAAGTATTTTTGTGGCTATATGATATAAAGTTCACAATGATTTGTAATATTTTATGGAATTGAGTCAGTGTATTTGTTAGTTGAATATTTAATATGGGTAGTTTGCCCAGTATATTGTAGTGTATAGGATTGAGTAATCCTTTATTTTCCATGTATTGTAGTATTTTGGTAAAAGTGTATTGAGTCCTCCTTTTTATATTTGATATGATGAATTAAATGTGTATGAAGCTAGAGATGTTATATCCTGATTTTCATTTGGTGATGAGTTATTCCACCAGTTATTTAGTCTTAAAGATAGACTTGGAAGTTATTGTTGTATTTACCTGATTTGTAGTATAGAAATCTTTTATCCCATGTGTATATTGGATATTTTCAAGCTTATTCTATAGCCTAGTGTTTGATAGTTTATGGATAAAAAAGAAGAAGAAAAGGAAAGTAATGTGTCTTATAAAACAGCTGTATTATAGTTAATAAATAAAGATTGATTGGTCTTCACTTTCTTCCATATTATGATTATATTAAAATATCATAAGCAAACAGATTAGATTGATTAACATTAATTATTTATTGTCTTTGACACATAGCATAATACAGATTCATGCACAAATTGTTAATTTTGAGATATAAAAAAAATCATTATTAATGTAGAACTTTACTTATCATGTTAAAACATTTTGTAGTAATCATTTAAGCTTCATCTCATTGATTTTTATCATTTAATCATAATTTGCATAAATAATCAAACAAAGATAGGACATTAGTAATGAATACAATGATTTACTTTATTTTGGCAAAGCAGAACCTAGTTATTCAATAGAGTATTTTACGTTAAAATTACAAAAAAAAATACATTTAATTGATAGAAGTATTTATTTTTATTTAGTAAGATAGTCCAATATTATTCCTAGTTTAAATCCCCTTATTGTAATTTTATTTAAGATACTTTTAAAGTAACAATGCAAAATCTTAATTTGTTCAGTAATTAGAATATTAATCTATGTTGTTGTTATAAATTTTAATTAGTAAATGAGTGTTGTTCAGCAAAATGCTGAATAAAAGTTTATTTAGTAATCAGTTACTAGAAGTGTAAGGCCACATATTTTTATTATTATTATTTTAGCATAAGTCTATCAGAAATCACTGATAGCTGAAAGGCTATTTCTTTTATGGTAAATGATATGGTTTCATTTAATTCATTTAATGTTAAAAATAAAAATGTTTTACCAATCTATCAAAATGTTCTGATGAATGAAATATAGATGTAAAAGTCAACAAATTATTTTGCAGTATTTATTCTTGTATAAACTGTGACTAAAGATATTAAATCCCTTTGGATTTTGTGTTCATACCAATAAAAGAAAAGTAAATGTTCATTTAGCTATTTTCTATTTCATTAATAAATATTTTGTTATTTAAATGTGTATTTGGAGTTTCTTCTATAGCATTCATTCATGTTTCATACTTCCACACATGCTTATACATTTATTTTATTTAATGTAACATAATTGTATTTTATTTAATTATGATAAATCTCTAGATATGATGATGTTGATTTCCTTGATTCAAACACTATATGAGATGTCCATTACCCACTGATCATTTTAAAAGGGTTTTGTTATTTAATAATTGTTTAGATGATTAATTGAAATCAAAATGTGCCCGATTTCTTTCAGTATCTAACTGCAAGTATTCAATTAGGGTATTGTTTGATTTATAATATTATTTTCATAGTGTTAAATAATAATTAGAGATATAGAAATGTAGATCAAGCCATACTATAAGTTAATTCCCTGAGATCTTCAATTTTAATTTAGATTAGATAATAAATTTATTTAGCCAGATTAGATTAGTGAGTAATTAAGATTTAGTAATGATAAGTTTAGTTTGAGTTTAAATCTAGTGAATTATACATTACAATTTCTGAAATATTATTTATTTTATTTTAGTTATTAGTTTAGTTTAATTGTATAATATTGTAGAGGTTGTTCAGTGCATATGGATGATGGGAGGAGGTGAAATATAGAGTATTAAGAGTTAATTTAGCTGGTAGAATTTTACCAATTTAATTTTTGTTTAGCATAGAACTTGATAGATGTTTATTCCTATTAGTTATAATATTTTCTTCCACATCTAATGTATATTGTACACCTCATACACCTCTGTATCCCTCAACTGAGTTAGTTTTAGGTGAAAGCTTTAATTAAGAGCCTCATGAATAGATTTAGGTAAAGTTAAATAAATATTTTATTCTACGATCCATAGAATTCCCCCCCCCCTCGGGTAATTGTTAGTGTTGGTGATAGGTGTGAGGGGTTACAATATATATATATATATAGAGAGAGAGAGAGAGCATTCAGGTGATTTTAGTTTTCTGGTTACAAATTATTTAATTTACATATATATATATATTAATAATAACAAGTCAGATGTCACATGACTTATGTATAGTTTGCACTTACAAATATGTAAAATTAAGAGCATGCTAATAGCTCTAAACAAGCTTTTTTTTTATTTATGATAAATGCTACTACAAGAGAAGACATTCAAATCATTTTTATCTTGGATTGTCCCCATCCCCAGACCGGTTTCGACCTATGGGTCTCTTCAGTGAGGAGTTGGGACATTAGATTTAAAAAACCAACTCAAGCAAAGCATTTATCTAAATGTTAATTGTTAGAAGAAGATCTGAAACTTTTAGACATCTACATGTCTTTAAAGTCAGCTCTCCAACTGAAAAAATCATATGGGCCTGAACTTAATTCAGATACTCCATATATTAGTAGGCTTAGCCATTTAATTTAGCCAAAGCCACAACAGCAAAATAATAATAGTAATAATAACAAGTCAGATGTCACATGACTTATATATAGCTTGCACTTACAAATATGTAAAATTAAGAGCATGCTAATAGCTCTAAACAAGCTTTTATTTATTTATGATAAATGCTACTACAAGAGAAGGCATTCAAATCATTTTTATCTTGGATTGTCCCCATCCCCAGACCGGTTTCGACCTATGGGTCTCTTCAGTGAGGAGTTGGGACATTAGATTTAAAAAAACCAACTCAAGCAAAACATTTATCTAAAAGTTAATTGTAAGTTTCAGATCTTCTTCTAACAATTAACTTTTAGATAAATGCTTTGCTTGAGTTGTTTTTTTAAATCTAATGTCCCAACTCCTCACTGAAGAGACCCATAGGTCAAAACTGGTCTGGGGATGCGGACAATCCAAGATAAAAATGATTCGTCTTCTCTTGTAGTAGCATTTATCATAAATAAAAAAAGCTTGTTTAGAGCTATTAGCATGCTTTTAATTTTATATATTTTTAAGTGTAATCTATATATAAGTCATGTGACATCTGACTTGTTATTATTACTATTATTATTTTGCTGTTGTGGCTTCGGCTAAATTAAATGGCTAAGCCTACTAATATATGGAGTATCTGAATTAAGTTCAGGCCCATATGATTTTTTCAGTTGGAGAGCTGGCTTTAAAGACATGTAGATGTCTAAAAGTTTCAGATCTTCTTCTAACAATTAACTTTTAGATAAATGCTTTGCTTGAGTTGGTTTTTTAAATCTAATGTCCCAACTCCTCACTGAAGAGACCCATAGGTCGAAACCAGTCTGGGGATGGGGACAATCCAAGATAAAAAGATTTGAATGTCTTCTCTTGTAGTAGCATTTATCATAAATAAAAAAAAGCTTGTTTAGAGCTAGTAGCATGCTCTTAATTATATATATATATATATATATAATATATATATATATATATATATATATATATTGAGTTAGTTAGGAATGAGGTCCATGGTTTGGTCTCCCAATCCATATCAGAATGCATAGAAAAGAATGCTGAAATAACTTCTGCAGGAATTCATATTAGATTAGAGGAGGTGGTAGCCAAAGTGGACTCATATAAGGAAGCCACTTTGGGCTGTGTAGATCAAACCATCACTATGAAAAATAGGTTTAGTGGCTTAGAAAAGGAAATATGAGAAGTTAAGGGAAGCATGGCCAATGAGTGTGTACAAATTGACCAAAATCTTAGGAAAGAATTGGGGAAACAAATAGATAGCTTTAGGGAGGAGATAGTGAAAAGGGACAAGTCCAGTTCTTTAGAAGAGGGACCCAGAATGAATCAACATGAATTGGGTGTTATGTTGGGAAAGGTTGAGGAGAACCAGAAGGCCTATGTTGTGGAATACATAAACCCCAAGATGGATGATCTCTACCAGAAAATAGGGGAATTAAAAGATCGTATTAATGTAAAGCTGCAGTATCGGTCGAACCTAAATTCAGGCCAGAGCGATGGTAGCACCAGTCCAGATGACTGTAGGGATAGCTCAGAACAGAGTCAGTCAGAGAAAAGGATGTCTACTTTAGGTAAAAATCCACAAGTTGAAAAATTAGTAGATAGGGCTGACCATCAAGATGAATATAGAGTAGGAGGGTCAATGACCTCAAATTTAATTAAAATTAAGGCCTTTAGTGGGGAGAGCAGGGAGAACCCCTTAGAGTATCTGTATACCTTGGAAGAACTCTTTTCTGTGTGTAGGCTGAGTGAACAGGAAAAGTTGGCCATTGCATGTAACCATCTTTATGCCTATGCTAAGGAATGGTGGCGGTCCCTATTTGATAAGCCCACTACCTTTGGGGATTTTCATTGTGTTATCTTAGCCTGTTTTTGGAGTGAAGATAGGCAGGACCAGGTGCGCTACCAGATTACACAGAAAAAGTATGGGGGTACCAAGGGTAGCTATACACAATTTTTCAGAGGGCAGGCGGTTAAGTTGAAAAGTCTGACTGCATTTCCCCTCTCAGAGCACCAAATCCTGAGAATACTCTGACACAATCTTCCCCGAAGCATTGAACAAATGCTAATTGCTGCTGATTGCCACAGTATAGAGGAAGCATCAGAAATCCTGGATGCTCTAGAAATTTCAGAGCTAGATTCAGAGACTAGGCCCAAGAGCACCAAGGACAGGTATAATTATAATGTCTCTAGTCTGAATCTAGGTGATCAAACAAATGATCAGAATTTTAGTAGATATGGGTATAGAAACAATTATAGGGCTAGGCCTCCTAATCAATCCTGGGGAAATTTTAGGGATAACATTGGTAAGAAAGTAATTCCTAGAGACAAGCAACCCTCTACAAGTGGAATCACCACAGTGCTAAAAAGACCAGGGGGAAAAGCCCAAAGTAAGACTCCATCGCTAAACTAGAACGGTCCTGGTATAATAGTTCCTCAGTGCTGGGGCCATATGCTAACAGTAAGAGGGATAATGAGATGTGGTTATTAAATACCCTTGATCTGGATGTGGATTACCTAGAGCCATTTGAACTAGGTGAACCACCTATCTAATATAACTGTCCTGTTCTTAAATTATTGATGGAGGGGATTAGTATAAATGCCTTAATTGACTCTGGTAGTCAAGCCTCCATCATCTCAGAAAAAGCGTATCAAAAGATGCTTCATGTAAATAGTTGTATACCCTCCTTGCCCATTAAACAGATACAAGTGACTCTGGCTAATGGGAAGAGAACCAGGCTGTCCAACAAGCAGGTTTGGATTAATTTTAGGCTTAACCAGTCTGAGTTTGGTCATGTCTTCTTGATTATGCCTGAATTGGTTCATGATGTCATTATAGGTTCAGACTTCATGATCAGAAATAAATGTAAATTAGATTATGAGAATGGGCTATTTTTATGTCGACAAGAACAGTTGCCTTTTGAATGGGAGTTACCGAAACTCTCTGGTCAATTGCTATGTATTCGAAGCACACTAATTGATGTTGGTATTAAAACTAAAATTAATCATGTTTTTCTTGCCAATCTGACTATAGGAGAAAATTTATACCAACTGATGTGCAATTATAACAGCCTGTTTTCCACTGTTCCAGGCATCATCAGTGGAAATACTCATCGAATTAAGTTAAAGGATAATGAACCTTTTCAACAGAGAATGTATCCAGTTCCTTATCAATATCAGGCCGAGGTACAAAAACAGATAGACCAAATGTTGGAATGGAAAATTATTCGGAAGTGTTCCTCTGCTTATGTCAATCCTTTGGTAATTATCAGAAAGAAAGATGGTACAGTAAGAGTATGTCTGGATGCTCGTATGCTGAACCAGATAACCATTCCTGAAACGCGATATTCCTCCACCTGTACATGAGCTGCTAATTAAATTCAAACAAAAGTCAATTTTCTCATCTTTTGATCTGACAGCCAGTTATTGGCAGATACCACTACACCATGAAGACCAAAAATATACAGCTTTTCGCTTTCAAGGTCAAACTTATGTTTTTACAAGAATGCCCTTTGGTCTCATTAACAGTGGTGCTGGTTTGATCAGATGTTTGGATATGATTTTTTCAAAACAATTGAAAGAAAAGATCATCATGTATGTGGATGACATAGTTATTGCTTCCAGCAGTCTTACAGAGCATCTAGAACACTTACAGATATTCTTTGAAGAGTGTTTAGCCCATAATGTCAAGATAAACCTGGAGAAATGTACTATAGCTGCAAAAGAAATTACTTTTCTGGGACATGTAATCAGCGAACAGGGTATCAAACCCCATCCCGAAAAGATTGCTGCTATTCAGGACTTCTCAATGCCAAAAACCAAAAAGCAACTGCGGTCCTTCCTCGGTTTATGTAACTATTATCATAAGTTTTATAGGGACTTTGCCGAGGATATCCAGTATTTGTCTGTGTTATTAAAGAAATCAGAAAGGTGGAGGTGGACCACTGAGCATACCAGAGAGTTCAATACCATAAAACAAACCTTTTTGAAACACATTATTTTGTCTTACCCTGATTTTGGTAAAAAGTTTTTTGTACAGACAGACAGTAGCCACTATGGTCTGGGAGTAGTTTTATATCAGCTTGATGAAGATCAAAGACCTCAGGTCTTATACTTTTTAAGTAGACATTTGAGAGGGGCAGAGCTGAACTACTCCATAACAGAGAAAGAAGCCTTAGCAGTGGTATGGGCCTTTCAAAAGCTATGCCAGTTTTTGCTTGGCTCTGAGGTCATTGTTTTGTCAGACCATAGGAGCTTAGAATTTCTAAGTAAAAGCTATTTAAATAATGAAAGATTAATTAGGTGGAGTCTATACCTACAACAGTTTAATTACAGCATCGTCTATGTTGAGGGTATTAAGAATATCCCTGCGGATGTTCTTAGTCGTCACCCTGTCTGTCTTGTGCCCCAACATCCCGGTACAGAGAATATCTTGATTAATAATATTAATGTTGAATTAGAGAGATATCTTAAAAGATTACCATAATTTGGCTGGGATTCAAAAACAAGACCTAAAATTGGGCAGAATCATCACCATCCTGAATCATCCCCTAAACCGCCACAGCTCCAAGAAATCACTCAAGAAAGTTTTTACCCAGTATAAATTCAACCAAGATCTTCTCATGTATAAGGTTAAGGTTAATCATGGTAACCCTTGGAGGATTGTGATTCCTAAAATCCTCATTAATAAATTAGTAAAATATGCTCATTGCAAATATGGCCATTATGGCACTCCAAAGATTTATTATGTGTTAAAGAATTATTTCTATTGGAATCAGATGTATAGAAGTGTCAGCAATGTCATTAAACAATGTACAGTTTGTGCCAAGACTAAGTATCATGCTAGGTCATTCGTTGGTATTTTACAACCCATAATCCCGGATCGGCCTAACCAATTGTTGGCACTTGATTTTTATGGACCACTCCCGGCCTATAACCGACAAAAGTTCATTTTAGTGGCATATGATGTATTTTCTAAATATGTATCTGCATTTGCCGTCCCACGAACTGATGCTAAGGGTGTTATCAGGTGCCTCACCAAACACCAGTTGCAAGCTGTGGATAAACCTGATGTGATTTTGACAGATCATGCCACTGCCTTTGTATCGAAGACCTGGAAGAAATGGGTTCAAACTCAGAACATCAAACATGTTATGAGCTCTATACGAAATCCGCAGTCTAACCCCTGCGAGCGCATTATGCGCGAGCTTAGCAGACTTTATAGAGTCTACATTCCAGATGATCATAGACAGTGGGTGAATAAACTTCCTGAATTGGTAAATCTCATTAATATCACTTGTAATGAATCAACAGGATTCCCCCCTGTTAGGTTGCATTACGGAAAACAGGAACCCTTGCTTATTAAAATCCCTTTGCCTATTACCCTTGAGGAAATAAATAATGATGATGACCTTAATAAGGCTCGAGTCCAACTTAAACTCATGGGTCAAAAAAGGGTAAAGCAATCCAGAACTAAACCACATCCATTTAAGATCAATGATCTTGTGCTGGTATGCACCCCTCATGTTAGCAACCCCCATTTTAGCTAACTTAACCAATCAGAGATAGCGTCACTTGTTATTTTTGGACAAATTTGTTTTAATTAGATCTCTAATTTATTTTCAACTAAATTATTTTTCAACTGAAAAGTTTAATCCTTTTTCCAGACACTTTTGTTTAAAAAAAAAAAAATAGACTCAATCCTTATTTCCTTTCTTTTCTTTTTTTTTCTTTTTTAACATCCAGGTAACATTTCAAATCTTTGAGCTTCCTTCTTTAGATCTTGAGATAAGTCAATTTCAAAATTAGAGTTCCCACCCAAATTAAGCTCCCAAAGTGACAAACAATTATTTACAAAAAAAAATTGCTACAAAGATCGATATCTGATTAAACAGATTTCCTCTTTTAACAAAAAATTGTACAAAAAAAAATAATTTGACAGATTTAATCCTTCCTTTTCTTTCAATATTTAGGAAATGTAAATTTTTGTATGTAATGTACACACATCCTTCATTCTTTCAAATCATTCATAAACTAACATTAAATAATATAATTGCTAGCTTAGTAATTATAACCCAATTATTTAATTAAATCTGTAACTTTTAAATCCCACTTATAATTAAAGAAAAGCAAAATAAAAGCATAGAATAAAATATTAGAATTGATCAAGCATAGGTTAGTTTTAAAGAAAGTTAAAATGTTTAATATTTGAAATATAAAACAATTAAATAATTTACACATACATTGCCTATATGTATGCATTATAACTTTGCTTTTTAAAGAAAAATTAAATATTAAATAGTTTAAATGTGTGTATTACCTTTCTATCAACACACAAACAAGTAAAGCATGTAATTGTTGACCCATTCTTTCTCTGTTTAAAGCTTTTAGAACTGGACCTTGTAGGGTTTGAACTTGGATGCCCTACAGCTTCATTTATGATTATATAAAAATGTGATGATGATTTTTGGTTTACCTTTTCTACATGCACATTACTATAAATTTAGCTAGTGACTAAATTGTAATGGCACAATATATATATATATATATATATATATATATATATATGTGTGTGTGTTATAAATCCTCATCACCTGTGATATATATATATATATATATATATATATATATATATCACAGGTGATGAGGATTTATAACACACTGAGTTACAATTTCATGAGACTTATTATTACATTATAAATTGGTTTGGTGTGCATGATAAGCTATGCCTAGTTTATGATATATATTTGGATTTAGATTTGCTTTTGAGCTAGCAGAAGTGATTATAATCATTTATAAAGAATATTTTATTAAACATGAATTAATCAATATATTGTCTATACAGCTTATATGCCTATAAAATTATATTATGTTTCAGATTAATGCTGAAATATACAATATGGTGGGATGAACTGACAATTGGCAGTCAGACTTCAGATACCAAGGTGTATAGAAAATATACAGTCTGAGTCCATGCATCTTGAATGTGTGCTTTTTCCCAGGATTCATACCTAGTACTGGTTTCCTTACCACTCTAACTATTGCTGTGAAATAGAGACCTTTTAGTCAAGGTAATCACACAACTAGTTTAATTCTCTGGACCCTCATGCTCCAGTTGTAAATATGCAGAATGGGGTGGCCCTTAACGTACAGCCATTTGAACAAGGTAATTATCTGAACTAAGAGTAATGGGGTAGCTCTTAAAACACACACCCATTAGAATGATACAGCAACAAGGAGGTATGCTGAAGTATTTCTTAAAGGAACATTTGCCCTGCTGGCTACATGATTATATAATAAAAATAGGATGCAAACCAATAGTTTCCTTCCATGAAGCTGCTGTAGAACAGTTCATTATCTAGCATTTATAGTTATGCTATTAAAGGAAGCCTATAAATCCAATTTACTAAGCTATCTATATAGGCATTTATATAATTCTAGGGAGGATTACAGCATATTTTGGATAATTATGATACTATGTTCTAGCTTTATGCTGTATTTTATCACTTCACCTACATATTATTTCATTATTACATACAAAGCAAATCTACCTTAAAGCATTTGTAAACTTTTAATTATAACTTAAATAAGACTTATTTTATCCATTTCAGTAGGGAGATTTGTTTGTGCATTAATAAATGTGAAATTACATATATTGGTGTGAGAATATCTAACTGCTTCTCACTAATGATTCAACTATGAGTAAAACTCCATTCTGAACAAATATAGCATAAACAAATACATAATTGAAAATAATAAAATTTGGCATACATTTAACTAAAAGAAACATAAATTTAGAAATAAGATTTTATGTAAAATGAATTCAAAAATTTGGCTTTATTTGCTTAGTTTACAAAGGAAAATGAAACAAAATTAGCTTAAACTTGATTAATTCAGTTTAATATGGATTTAATTTATCTACGAGAATTATTAATAAAAACAAATATTAATTGGCTAAATTACGGTAAATTAATTTGGAAACATTATTATTTAAAACGAATTATTTAGCATTGGTTAAAATAAATCAGTTATGATAAATTAGTTAGAATCAATCAATTAAAGCAAGTTAAAACTAAATCAGTTTTAATAAATTACAATAAATCAAGAGGCAAGATTTATGATTTAAATGAAAGAAAATAAAATTACATTTAACTTGTAAGTTTAGAATACATTATTATTGGCCATTAAGAATAAATTTAGCTAGCTTTTATGATTTACAAAGTTTAGTTTAAAAGTTAACTTTAGATTGAGGAAGATCTGTTACCGCTATTTTTTCTCTGCTCTTGCAAGTTGGCTTCATCTTGAGGGTTTCTTTAGATGGCATCAGCTTCTAGTTCACCTCTCTCCACATCCAGTAGACTATCATTGGGTCCAGAAAGCAAGGGAATTGCTGTTTCAGTTCATCATCATAATTTTAACAAAATACTTCAAATTTAAAAGATAGAGACTGTCCAAAGTGTTTCAAAGATGGCTTTAATGAGCTTATATACTGGCTCACCCCTTTATCCCCTGTCTTAGTAGTTTCAGATCTGCTTTTTTAATTACTTTGCTGTATTCTTGAAAATTGCAGAATACCCACTGATTGATTTTTTTATATAGGTGGCTTTTCCTGATCTTGACCCCATTATCTTATTCATACTTGGTTTTAAAATCTATTTTTACTCTTAAAATTTTAAATAGATCAGAATACAGTGAGAAGGATTAATTTTATAAAATCATCCTTTCTTAGAAAAACAAATCTAAAGATGGAAAAACATTATATTATATATGTAACACAATTATATAATTCAATGACATATGCAGAAATATTATGTTTTCAAATATTAATTTTAGAATAAATATTCTAAATAAAGAAATTTCTCTAATGTTTTAATCCTATCACATTATTCTTTTCTGCAAATATATAGTTTCTTTTTACATATACATAGCATTTTTTTATTTATTTAAGTACTAGAAATATATACATGCATATATGCTGATTTTTACACATATACATACGTTTTCTATACTGTATGCTAAATATACACACACGTACACAACTAGCATATTTAGGTTTAAATTTAGCATAATATTAGTGTTATATACAAGGATTTGGGTATAGATATACATAAGTAAGTACTACTAGAGTATATAGTAGGTGAAACAGAAGAATAGACAGATCTTACTGTTTCAATATAATACATGAGAATATATACAATACTGAATATTATATATTAACATAAACTCTGGGCTCTGCATCTTGTGGTCCTACCACTTCTAGATATACCTGATAGCTTGCCTCAAGGGTAGGGAGTATGAGTCTTTCAGCTGTATAAGACAGCTTGCTTTGTGTCAGCAGTATTCTTAGCAGTGTCTGGTCTGTCTGGGGACTTGCCTAGCTGCATGGACAAATAGAGTATTGCTATTAAGGGAATGCTTACTGCTGTTCAGGTTAGCAGAGCTTCCCTGGGAGAATGCATACCGCTTTTCAGGTTAGACAGACATTCTCCCTTCATGGGTAGGGAGAATGACTCTTCTGGCTGTGCAAGACAGCTTGCCTTGAGATGTTCTCTCCCTGTTTTCACAAAAGTCTGACTATTTATAGCCATATTTCTGATCTTATTGAAAACATTCAGATTCAGCGAGTATCCTGCTTATTAGCCTGTATTAATCATTGGCTATGTGCTTAGCTGTACATCAGGTTATTATCCAGCAGCAAACAATGCTTAATCTGATCAGATAAAGACAAAATCTGGAATAGTCCACTTTTGAGGGAAGGGAGGACTGTAACATGAGTATTCAAATAAGTTTTAAAAAAAATAAAAAAAGATTTATTTTTGTTTACAAATTTGAATTTGCTTGTGTCATCTCTAAGATTAGAGTTCAGAGTTCATAGGTCAATGATTCAAAGTTTAAATAATTGAAACTGATTTTTTTTTTGATTAAAAAAAAGGATTTAAATTTTATTATGTAATATATAAATTTATAAAATATTTACATTGTAATAAGTACTTTTTTGTTATTCTGACTAATAAAACTAATTAAAAGAAATATGATCAGAAAAATAATAGAATATAATTTATTGTTTTAATCAAAGGTAGTTTTAATAAAATGTGATTTAAAATTTTTATTGGAAGCTAGTGTTCTGCCAATATCTCTAGTTGTTTTTTTTACAATTGTCATTAGCAATTTGTAAAAACTTAAAATTTATTTTATTAGTAGCCAAGTTATGAACAAAGATAAAAATTATTATGGTTCATGGTGGCTAATTCTTGTGTGTGTGTCATTTACCCTGGATCAATGAAGCTTAAATTAATTATTTATCTTCATCCTGATATGTGATCAAAGTTCAACTGCCATTTTTGAGTTATTATTAACCTATGGAAAAATTATATTTGCAAAGGGATTGTTAACTGAAGGTCCTCTCTTATTTAATTTTTGAAGAGGTGAAGAAATATGATTTAAGGAAATATAATCTGAATAAATTAAAATCAAAAGCAATGTAGCCTAAATTAATTATTTATCTTCAACCTTCAAACTTCAACTGCCATTTTTGAGTTCTGCTAAACCTATGGTAAAAAAGTATATTTGCAAAGCGACTGCTAACTGAAAATTTTCTCTTACATAATATTTGTTTTTTGAAGAGGTAAGGAAATATGATTTAAGGAAATATAATCTGAATAAATTAAAACCAGAAGTAGCTAAAGGATTTAAAAAGAATTATTGTCTCTACATTTTCAAGGATGATATATAGTGTCTTCAATGCTGAAATAGACTTCATAATGAAAACCAAACAAAGAAAAAAATGTTAAGCTTAACATAAAGGGATTTTAAACTAAAGACATTGATAAAACTTTAGTGTTTAAAAGGATGATCACATGAATGATGGTAATGTTTAAATACTTATTATTTTATAATTTAATGTAATGATGTTTTAAATATTTTATTTCTTTTATTGTATAATAAATATTTTTTGTTAATTATTTATCTGATCTTTTGTTTCTTTTTTCATAATTTCTACAGTTAAAATTATAATTTAAATTTATGATAGCTGTGGAGATAAGAGTTCATATACTACTGAAATAATTATGATAGTGTTTTTAATAAGACTGATGTTGTGTTATATTTTTCTATGGATTTTCCAGCTTTGGTATGGCATTCTGATTTTTAACCTAATATAAATTTATAATCCATAGAAGATATAATTTCCCTTCCATCATTTAAAGAGTGATTAATAGTCTGGAAATTTGACATAGTTTCTAATATTTTTATAGCTATGTCTGACGATTAGTATAATATTTTACTCCTATCTTGTTTCATTTCTGTTATTTGGAGCTCTCAAAGATTATTTTAATAATTAAGCACTAACTTTATATATATATATGATTATTATAATTTGTGCTAAATCAGTTTTGATGATCACATTTGATAAATAGCAGGACCCTTACAATCGGTGCCAAACATGCATGCTTGAGAATGATCTTAAATATTTAGCTGTAAATAGATAAGTCATTTATAAATTGACGTCTAACATGAGTACTTGACTATTTAATGAAAGAATAATAATTTGGTGAGAAATGTGAGAGCAGAGAAGAGATTAAAAGTTAAAAATAATAATTGAATTAAATTTTATATTGTTTGAATTTTGATGTTTAGAGAAAATATAAGCAAATAATATAATTGAATGTACATGTTAATAGGGTAAACTTGTGAAATGACAGGTAATAAAATAATCAGATAGATAATAATAAATAGGACTACACAGTGAAAGAGTGAATGGTCACACTGATCCATTGGATATGAAATTTAGCAAAAATAATTTTAAAATAATTCATTAATAATTGTATATATATATTATAATTATTTTCCGGGATATTCCATGTAGCAAAATAGCTAAATAGCTAATGTTTCAGTACAGTAGTAAGTATCTACCTCAGAGCCTCCTCTTTCTCAAATCATAGAAATGTGTGCAAGATTTCAAATCATTATTTTTATCTTTTTCTTTCTACTTATATTTAAATTCTATTGGTTGAGAAGTTTTAAAAATTAGTTTGTCTTCCAATAGCTTCTTCCAAATGTTAAATATAAAATTTAGTTATTTTACTACATGGAATATCTCGAAAATAATTATAATATGAAGTCATATTGTGATTAATCAGCTGTATATTAGATTAAAAGTAAAAATTCAGGCTCCAGAAAAAGAAGCACAAAACTTTTCCAGTGAGGAACAAAGTAAAGATTAATTAGAAGTCTCAAATAATGATAGGTTTGTGGCAATGGTGAAGGAAATGTTTAAAAATCAAATGAAGACATGACCATAAAATTTGAAGAACAAAACGAAGAACTTGTAAATCAAATAAAAGAGATACTTGGTGGAATGTTTGAAAATCAAAATTAAAAGATACTTGTAATACTCGATAATCATAAAAATGAATGAGTAGAACCAGAAAATCAAAATAAAATTGGACAGAAAAACAAAGTAAAATTGTTACCTAAGGTAACAGAAGAGATAAAACAGAAGATTATCAGGTGTTATAACAAGTTTCTTTAGAAGCAATTACTATTGTTGAAAAGTTGACAAGATAGAAATAGAATGTTTCAATGATATAGTTGAAATAAAATATATAAAAGAGCAACAATGCTTACATACAAGGCTTCCTAATGTTGAACAGTAACAACAAAGTGAGGAAGTAAAGGCTAAAGATAGTCAAGAAACCATAAATGAAATATGGTTGGAAAATAAAATTATTTGCAAAGAAATGAAAATTTTGAAAGTGAATTTTATTATAATATAAAAGGAATGGAAAATTTAGAAATCTAATTGAATAATTATAAGTGTGTAACACAAGTTTATAAAGCCATACATCATAGAGTAAGAGAAAAATTGAACATAAATGTTAAAGATGTACCACCTGTAAAAGCAAAGAAAATGAGGAATAAAGCACTTAGAAAATGTATTTAATATTAATTCCAGTGGAAAATTTATAGTAATGCTGACTATGTGGTAAGTGGTGGTAGTAGTATAGTGTAATAGTCAAACATATAATTTTTCAAGACAGAAAGACCAAGCAGGCACTCTCAAACAGAATGCTTAGGACATACCCCCATGAATCTAGTTTAAACCCCTGCCTAGACATCCTGGTCTACTGAATAATCAACACCCTTGACATCACACAGATTCCATTCTCATATATTTCTTTTCAGCTTAGGGTTCTGCAAGGACTCTTAACATCTATTCTCTAATTATTATTTTAATATCTACTATTTATATGTTTCTGACCAGATAATGATGATGACAACACATTATCAATAAGAAATTACATTTATTAATTATAAAGAAAATCATGAACAAGGTGGTTTATATATTGTGATATTAGGATGAAAGATTATCTACTGATTTTTATAAATATAATTAAGGATTATGGTGGTCTAAATAGACATAAAAATAGCATGCCTCAGTTAATCCATAAAGTATTAATATAGACATCAATCTATCAATGATGGGTTTGAATTAAATATATTTTAATAATTTTAACTCAATAATGAGAGGGCACTATCATGTATAAGCTAACTTAAGATATTACATAGGGCTATGATATGATGTGTGATTCACTGGACATATGGTTAGATGAATGAACTTAGTAATCTTAGTGGTATGATTCACAAATAAAAATAGATATACTAGGCTGCAAAGGTGCTCCTTCTTCTAGCTAAGAGCTCATTCAAATAAGACTACATATGTGTGCTACAATGTATATTTGGGGTAGCTGGAAATGTTCAGTCCACCAGCACTACCTAGTCCAATGCTAACATTATGAGTAATTTTCAAACATATATATGACACATATCCATTGTATAGCAGGCACTGGATGGACTTCTTATATAAATAGAGTAAATCATGCTAAAGGAAGTAACATATATTTGATATAACTATTGATGCCCACATCTGTGCAGTAACACAATTATGGTATTTAATACAATAATATTTAATTACTTTACACCAAGCTAAAATTTAAAAATCAGTGAAATCTTATATAATCATAGCATGTAATCCTATGTAACAAAATTTGAATTAATATGAAATGTTAACCTGTCCATAATTTAAGGGAAGCTTTTAAAATCTAGCTAATATAATAAATCTGAAAAGAGGGAGAATATTAATAACCCATAATACAAATTAATATTTAGTCTGTTATTTATTACATTAATTTGGTAAAAGATAATTTATGGCTTACATTTACATATATAATGTCACGTCACTCCTATGTACAAATACGAATGATTTTCTGTTGTTTGAAATTATTTTTACGACATGGATAAAATATAAATCATAAAACAGAATTAATTTATTTTTTTACACTTATAGAAAAACATACAAGCAAAGATATTTATATATAAAAGAATAATAATAATAATACCACTCTTCATCTTTCACCAGTTATTCTTAGTAAGTTCTAAGCAAAAAAGCATCTTCCTTTGAGTTGATGGGGGAAGAGAAATGAAAATTAACATAAAAAACATCTTATTACTTTTAACATTTATTTAACTATTTTACTTTTAGCATCTTATCACCTCCTGATGTTCCTTATGATGCCATGAGATGAGAAAGGCTGAAAATGTTTTAAAATTAAAGATTACACCCTTCATCATTCAAGTTTTGACAAGTATGGAAAATAATAAAAAAAGAACTTAAATAATAATCTAGACCAGTAAATTTTCCATAATTAAATATTTTTAAAATGTAAAACCAAGACTAGCATGTATATAAGGGTTTAAGTTACAGTTAATAGAAATAATTATGTTACAATTAATAAATTGTAAGGTTTTACTGGCAGTATTTAGATGATTGTTCATGTGCTGAATTTATATGTTCTTTGCAATTGATGGATGCCATACATGGATTATTGTACAGATGGCTTCATTCCCAAATTGTAAAAGTTCTGGATATGGCAGTTAATTGGGTCTTTCAAAATCAGCATTTGGGTTTACTGGAACATGGACAGCATTGATCATTATGCATGAGATACCATCATGATGCCACTCTTCTAAGATGACAATGGAGAAGACAACACCAGATTACTTGCTCATTCTGGTAGGTAGCACAAACATATATAATTTTGTTAATAGTATTAGTGATAAAATGAAAATTATAAAAAAAGATCCTAACAATACCCTCTTCTGAGTTTATATGTAGTTTTAATATGCATTCAGGAGTCTTTTAGTTTTAAAGGATTTGCATATTTTCTGCCTTAATTGTACTTCCATTAGTGCTCATTTTATGGTTACATAAACTTGCTCCCATGTCCATTTTCTAGCTTTTGCTTTACTTCCTTTCCAACATCTTTTTGATGCATCTGAACCTTAATGGTGTTGAATTGTAACTATATAAAATTATCTTTACCCTATGATACTAAAATAAGGCACCAACTCTTACTTCATGTAATGGTTTATTTCCATTACCAACCCCTTTCTATTGTTTATTTACATTAATTTTTATTTAATTGATCTTAGTTAGCTTTTAATTTTTACTTTTCTAACATTATCATAGGAAAGCTATTACATATAATGAAAATATGCAGGAATTAAGGGAAAATGAAATCAGCATATTTGTACCATTTCATTTCTGCCAAATTGCACAACAAAAATTAAAAAAAACAACTTACATATATCTCCCAAAGTGTATGAGTAGTCCCCAGACTTTTATCTGCCAGAGTGTTAGTGTATGTGTGTTAATTATTTCTCCATTATTAATATACTAGTTTGTGTCCTGTTCTAATATATTATTTCATAATTTATTATAATAATAGATTTTTCCTTTTTCTTCAATCCTGGTTCTATTCCTCTGTCATCATTTTAGTGACCTATATTTTTATTTACTGTGACCCTCCACCTGGGTCATACAGTGTGCCATGATACGTTTTCAGACTGCAAGTATTGAAAGACTCCTTCAGTTGTTTTTGGCATTTCAGTAAGACTGCATTATTTTAGCACTTTATATTATAATATATGGGATCTTGTATAATGGAATAAATTTCTTATATTGACTTTTTAAAGTATTTTATATTTGGTTATCCCAAATCCATACTCAATCTCCCACCTTAAAAAAATGGGGGTTCATAGGTCCCTTTCTTCTACTCCATTTGCCCATGTGTATCAATTCTTTTCTGGATACCACTTTATCTTTATCCCTACTGATAGACTCCTCAGGTACTGGTAAATTTGTCTTTATTGGGATTGGATGTTGCTTACTGAACTGCAGGCATGCTTATTCTTGCTTTTGTTGTCATTGATTGATTCACTTGATATTAGTTCTTTTATTTTTATGGGGGTTCAATCTTGCTTACCAACATGTGTTTGCACTTCTTTTTGGTCTTCATCATAATTGACATATTAGTACATCTGTTGTTAGGGTGTTTGAATCTTGATTACCAATGTATGGTTGCACTTCTTTTTGGTCTGTCATGTTTGACTATTATTTTTGTAATTGGTAAATCTGTTATTGGGAGTTTAAATCTTGATTATCAACACATGGCTGTGCTTCTTTTTGGTATTCATCACTATTGATTATCATCCTTTCTCTTTAATACATCTGTTCTTAGTGGTTTTGAATCATGATTACCAATTTGCAGTTGTACTTTTTTTTGGTATTCATCACTATTGAGAGTCTCCCTTGTCATTGGCACATCTTTTGTTAGTGGGCTTGAATCTTAACCCTTACTAGGTTTTTATATTATGTCTTGGCCATCATTGCCCAATATATTACACAACCTGCCACCTGGCATACATAGACTCATAATCCCTTGTAATTGTTGCTCTTATAAAAGATATGGTTCTCACAATCATAATTGCACCCCTTTTTGTCTAAAAAGGACTCCATACTGCTTCTCTGTTTTGTCATAGCAATACTTCTGTTGTGGCACCTGACATGGTACAGTGATTTGCACTTTGGTGTCTAGTGTCTTTCCATCAATTTACTGCTGTTCCTTTCAAATGGTTTTTACTGATTACTACTGGTTGCATCTCATTGTATATATAATAATACAAAGTCACTTTAAATTTTCCAAATGTTTAATCAAGATTTCTTTCAGGTCTCCTCTGAACATTATTATTGCTGGGTCTTCTTTGATCCCTTCTTCATTTTTCTCATTATTTTCAATTATTGATATTTTATTTTCTTATGCTTTTTTCATGAAGTAGTCTGTTCTTCCACATCCTCATGCATAGACATCATGCTCCATTTCATGTTTCTTTGTTCCGATAAAATGCTATACAAACATTTTCATGTCTACTATATCTGCTTCTATTAATCTAAAAAAATTTGTTGTTGTCCCTCATAAAATTTCATTCTGACTTTTTTCTACTTTGTTTGATGATGTTGGATCACTCACTCCACCTGCAACAGACATATAAAAACAAAGTTATTTTTACATTGTTAAACCTATAATATTTGTGCCTCATTTTTTGATCTATGTATACACACCAGTACAACTGTGCCACATGCTACTGTTCTATTTTGTACATCATCACTAGTTGGAACCCATAAAAAATTTAATCTATAAAATATTTTTTTCTAAGACTATACTTTACTATTTATATAAAAAACTCCCCTTAGGATTGTGACTGCTATGTTGTATATATAAAAATTCCAGGTATACATACAAAAAAAATTGGGATCACTCATTTGGCTGACTTTAGCCTTTCAATTTAGCAGGATCACTGAATTTTGACTTTTGACTAATTCGCCCCTGGTAAATTTTTTTGTAAGTATTATACATTAAAGAGCATGAAAAATGGTATATTTTATTATACTAAATTTTTGCTAAAAATTTTATGGTATCATGTGGGAAATTCAAAATTCCCACTCTTACAATAGACATGTTCAGCCATTGTCTACTGCCAAGGCTGTAAAATGTTCAGCATTTTATGGCATTGTTAAAAAAATAGTTCCAATGACCATAAACATGTTTATTTGTAAAATTATCATGGTTTTAGATATTTGTTTTAAAATAATTTACACTATATTTATTAGATATCAAGAAATATAAATTATTAATAACTTATTTTGACTTGAAATACTTTATTTTCAAAAATATATATTAACAGTGAATTTAAGCATGGCCTGAAGCAATTTTCAAGCTTAGTTTCTATGTAAGCAATTAATTTATACTTATGAGTATGAAAATATCACAATTTTGCAATAAATATTCAAAAATTTTAAACTTTTAAAAAACCATAATTTGTTAGATATAAGAGAAATAAATAAATATTTGTTTGGATGTTTAAAAATAATAAGAATTAATAAATATTTCATTGATATTATAAACTGAAAATAATCTTTCTAGAAATGATGATATTTAAATTCTTTGTTTTGTTTACAATCTCATTTTTTTAATATTTACAAAAACAAAATCTGAACATTTAAAATTTATTTCAGTAGTAAAGAAAAATATCTATCAAATGAAGTCAAATTTATTATTTTCAGATAAGAAATAATCATATGTTTTACATTGATGTGTGAAACAAAGAAAAACATCAGAAAATGCAGACCTTGAGAGGTAGGAAACAAAAAAATATCAAATGAAGTCAAATTTATTATATTCAGATAAGTAATAATCATATGTTTTACAATGATGTGGGAGACAAAGAAAAACATCAGAAAATCCAGACCTTGAGAGGGTTAAGTATCTTGCAGGATGCATGACAAATTGTTCAAAACCCAACTTTAGTAGTGCCATGTTGTACAAAAATATTTCAGGCATATACACAGAAAAGTTTTTCAAGGCCCTTGTTTTCTCATTAAAATTTAGGTATCATGCAAGTTGCATGACAGATAGTTCAAAGCCCCATATTGGGAGCCATGTTGCATAAAAAACTCTAATGATTAAACATGTATAATTTATTAACAGGACTGAAAGAACAACCAGGCACTCTCAACTAATATGCATATGGGCTTCCCCCATTATCCTAGTTTAAACCTCTGCCTAGACATTCCTGTCTCTACTGCATAATCAACACATTTGACATTACTAGCTTCCCTTCTCATATACCTCTTTTCAGCTTAGGGTTCTGCAATAATTCTTAACACCTATTCACAGCCTCTAACTATCATGTTTATATCTACTATTTATATGGTTCTGACAAGATAATGATGATGACAACATATTATCAATAAGAAACAACATTAATTATAAAGAAAATCATGAACATGTTATGATATTAGAATAAAAGATAATCTACTAATTTTTGACATCAATTTATCAATTATGGGTTTGAATTAACTATATTTTAATAACTTTAACTCAATAATAATAGGACACTATAAATGTATGAGCTATCTTAAGAGTTTACATGGAGTTACAGCTATAAAAACTGAGGCAAAAGCAAACCTAAGGAAGGAATATTGAAACATTGCAGGACTACATCATGGTGTCTATTTCACTGGCCATATAGTTAGATGGATTACCTTAGTAATCTTGATGGTAAGATTCACAAGTAAATGTAGATATTCTAGGCTGTATGGGTGCTCCTGCTTCTTGCCTAGCACTCATTAAAATGAGACTATATATGTGTGCTACAATCTAGGATTTCAGGTGACTGGAGATCTTCCATCCACTAGCACTACCTAGTCTAATGCTAGCATTATGTTAGAGTAATTTTGAAGACATACATCAGGCACATATCCATAGTATAGCAAGCACTGGATATACTGCATATATAAATAGAATAACACCACCTATGCAGTAACACAATTATGGTATTTAATAAAATTATATTTAATTACTTTATGCCAAAGCTAAAATTAAAAAACAGCAGAATTTTATATATTCATAGAATGTATCTGTATTTAATAAAATCTGAATTAATATGATACATTAACCCATTCACAATTTAATGGAAGCTTTTAAAATGTAGCTATAATTTATATCTGAAAAGAGAGTGAATCTTAATAACCCATAATACTAATTGATATTGACATAGTGAGAATTGCTCTGCAAATCTTAGTTTCACCTTCATTTCTTACCTATCCTCATACACAAGTTTAAAGCTTAGTTGTGTTGTAATGTGCATGTCATGTTGTAATTGGCCAAGATATATGCACTACAAAGCAATTTATCATATATATATATATATATATATATATATATATGATAATATTGCACTACAAAGCAATTTATCATATATATATATATATATATATATATTGTACCACTAATGATCACATTCTATGTAAGATTGTGTTTACAATCATTAAAATAAAATAGTATTTTAAATAACATAAAGATTTTAAAATTAAAATTCTAATAAATAATATCGTTATGACTAAAATAAGCATCGTAAAAAGAAATTAAGGTTGTAATAAATAATATGTAAGTCATAATAATTTTGGGAGAATTGTTGTTTATAAAAGTTAGAGTTTTTAAAAGGAAAAAAAGAAAATACTGTCAGCCTAGCATCATTTGTAAAAGTTTTATGAATTAATTTAAGAGTAATTTGGGGGAGAGAATTTACTTAGAAAAGTTAAAAGTAGTTGAATTTACAGTAATTAAAAGTTAAAGCTATAGCAGTTTAAAAATAAATCTTTTACATAAAATTAAAAAATATCTCTTTTCATTTCATTTAAAAAAAATCTATTCCCATTCATTTTAAAATAAATAAAATTGTTTATAATGAGTTTATTTTAAAAATGAAGAAGTATAGTAAAATGTGTGCATGTTAATACAATGAAATATGAAAGTTGGATATTAAAAAATAAATAAAAGTGTATAAGTTTAAAAGGTCTCTCAAAAATATTGCAAATACTCAGAAACTACCTAAAAATAGAATTAGCAATGGTTACTAAGTAAAAAATCCATAAACAACAGAATTAGCAATGGCTTCTAATTAAACACAGAATTGATTAATTAATCACTTAAAATCTTATAAAAATTTAATCAAAATTAGTGGATGAATTGTCAACAATGGATATAGCTGGCAGGTATAGAAACTAATTAAAAATGACATCAGATAATCACATAAATAGTCAGTTTTTGATCATTCAATCAATTTTTTCAGTCAGAATCAGTGATGTATCTAAAGATCCTGCAGTGTCAGCAGTTGTTGGAAGCATATGGCTGGATTTCAGCTTCATTCTGATGGAACATCAGCATCCTGCCCATTAGAATTTATGCCCATCTAATAATTTGCAGCCAACAGAAATATATAATTGTCTAAGTAAAAAGTATCAGGAGATAGCAGTAATAGGAACCTCCACAGAATCATAAAATTCAACCAGTTGGAAAACACACAGGAAACAAACAGTGGGAAGTCTCCATATTCCAAAGAGCCTATAGGTAATAAACATTTTCTTATTTCCACTTCTGATATTAATGTAGCCATTGTGATCCTTAAATTCTCCAAAGCCAGTAAAACCAATGAAATCTATAGCATTCATAAAATGAGCTATTGATGGGCATGTTTTAAATGTGGTGTATTATTTAATGTGTTTGGTATATTATATTTTATTGTATATATTAAGAATGTGCATGTGGTTATTATATAAAACATCATTGTTTGGATTAATTAAGAAGTTATGGAAGTAGTTTAAAATTAGTTAATAAATTATCTATAAACTTAATATTTGTCAGTCAATTGTTTTACCACTAAATAAAGTAACAGTATATTATAATATCCATTTCATTGAGCAAGTTGGGATTTTTTAGGTGCTCAGTTAGATTGCTATCATTCAGGACATGTTAGTTCTTGTAGCTAACTGGCGCTCGGAGCTTACTCTGAAACAAAAAAGTGCTTTGAATGATAGATATTGAATTCTGCAACCGAGAAGATCTGTACCCTTGAAATGGGGTAACAGTTATATATATTTTATATATAACTTCAGCTTGGTCACAGGGACCCTCTGGGTATTATGCTTCTCTGCCCAAGAGACTATGGTGGTGCAATAATTAAATTGCATTGGTGTAGATCAAATGTATAAGTTTATAATATATTTTGTATGTATAAAAGTATGTCATATAACTTTGTTTCACAAGTTTAAAATTTTTATTTAAAGAGTCAAGGTTTATGCTAAGATGAAATTCCACAAGTGACCTACCACCATACCTGGTTCAATATATATATATATATATATTGTGCCCTTTTCCATAGGTCAGAATTAGCTCATCACAGCAAATTACTAAAAAAATTTAAATTTAGGATATGTTCTCTTTGTGTAATAATTATATTGTATTGATAATATTTTAAAAGTACAATTTAAAGCTAAATAAAAATATGTAATGCCTAAAATTATGATATATAACCTTAAAAAAGTTAAACAAAGCTAAAAGTATTAATTACTATGGGTGGTAAAGCTGGCCATAATAAATAATGCACCAATAAATATTTAAAATATGTTTTGAAAGTTGAATTTTAATAACTAAAACTGGTAATTAAATAAATGCTATATTTTAAAGTATAAATTATATCTAATAATTATATTTAATATTATATGTTTTAAAAGTAATCCTTATGGTAGGAAAATTATATTTAATTCTATGTTTTCAAAATTATTATTCCAAATTTTATATTATTATATTATTTATTTAATATAATAATTGTTGCAATTAACATTTAATATTTGCAAGCAGAATTTTGATACAATCTGTCTCAGTTGTAAGTCATGTGACCTGTATAATACAGACATGCACACATGCTTGCTAGTATTTGTGTTAACAAAGTTCAAAATATTTTTAAAAAAAAGTATTATAGAATTGAATATATTTATTTATCTATTACAAGAGAAACTATTAAAATTAGTCATTATGAAATGTTTTAAATAGTATTATAAAATGAATGCAGTTATAAAAATTAAATATTTTGTTTTAAAATAAAGTAGATATATTAAATATAGAAGGTGGGACAAATTGATAAATATTGCTTTTAAAAGTCATTTTAAATGTTTAATTACTTTTAGTGAAGTATAGAAATTGATTTAAAATTAATATTTTAAATAATATTTTTAAATAAGGATGAGCAATTTTATTTTTTAAATTTAATTGTGTGATACTGTAGTAATATGCAAATTAAGTATGAGATGAAAAGAAAAATCCACCAATAAGATGATGTATTTTGTGGGGTATAAATACTGCTGCATGATTAATTCTAGTTGGTGATAGTAATTTTCTAAATTTATACTTCTTTAAAATTTTTATTTTTAGTCAATTTAGTGCTCTTGTATAATTTATTTGCAAACTGATAGGATATTAATTTTTAAGTATTTGCAAAGAGAGCATAGTATAAATAAATGTTAATAAGGTTTATTAAAAAATGCAGTACTAAATTTAAAGTTCCCTTTACCCAGGTTTTCGTCAAAACTTAATACTTCACAGTAAAAAATATGAAAATGCCAACAAATAATATGTGCTTAATTAAGAATATTTTAAAAGTAAGAATGATAATTATTAATATAATATTAATGGTCTTAAACAGAAGAACTGTTTTAGTAAGCAAAGAATTGTATTGGACATTATGCAGATAGCTTAATAGAAAAGCTACTTATAAATGAACAACGCATTATTTTTATAGTAGCGAGATAGTCGTATTCATAACCAATAAATAATGAGACAAATTCATAATAATTTTCATGGAAAAATAAAGCTATGGAGATAAATGTTTTATCTTTTTGAAGGAAAACATTATGAATAATTTGAAGGAAAGTATTTTAAAGCGTATGTGATAAATCTAAAATTTGACAAGATTATACGCATTGCTATAATTTATTTAAAAACTGATAATTTGTATCATAATAGAAAATAATTATAATTGGATAATAAATGATAAATATCCTGACAAATAAACCTGAAATATGATGAATTTATGAGTAACCAGAAATTATTGAATTTGTGGAAATATAAAAAAATTGCACAAAAAGGTCTTATTTGGAGGTCCGAAATCCAGTCACTGTATATGATGCATCACCAAGCCAATAAATGATCCTAAGGGAAAGAAGCTTCAAAATATTATTTTTCAACATTATAGTTTATTTATTATTTTAATAATCACTGTTCTAAATAATATAAACAGTGAACTATTATTCTACAAACTTTTTCAAAGTAGATAAGTGATTATTTTCATCAATAATTTTAGATTTTAGACATTGTAAATTTTTTTTTTATCATTCATTTTTTTAAACTCCATTCAACATGCAGGAAGGAGTTTACAGTGGATGTGTCAAGTTTGGGGGAGTTTTGTCATCAAGCACTAGAACAAGAGAACTTAACAACAGTCAGGGGTTTAATTGCTCTTGAAGAAAAAATTTTTAAAAAAGAACTCTCCAGGAAAAAAAAAACATTTTATTTTGTAAAAAACATTCATCAATATAGAAGATATACATAATGATGTCTCGATTTATTTTATTAACTTTAGTTTTTAAGTGTAATATTATTTAATTAGTAGAATAGGTACATAAATATTAATTTAGTAATATTTATGTACTAATGATATTATAATTTTATAGTAAATATTTTGATAATTTAAATAAGTTAATATTTATAAGTGTGGAAGTATGGATGTATATTATATTATGCAATGTTTATTTAATTAATGGACATGAAAATGTCATAAGTGATTAACAAGTTATCACTTAGGTAATAGTTGTGGATATTGATATTTTATGATGTATTTTTTTATTTGTAGATTATCAATGAACTATATAATATTGAAGTATGAATGTTAGGTTGTATGTGAATGCAGTTATACAACACATTTAAATTATAAGATTACAATTTATTTATTCTAGGAATATGCATACTTTAATTTCATATTATTAATATAACGCAACATGATGATGAATAATTATATGATTATTTGGTACTCATCTTATAGCTAAAGACGCCGTTCTATGGTGTGGTTTTTGCGCCAAAACACATAAAAATGCTGTTTCCTCTGCCGACACATTCGAACCCACGTTTTCTATAATACAACTTTTTTGTTGTGCTACAAAATGCAGGCCGCTATATCACATCGCAGTACAGCATATATGTTGCATCACAGCAATTACATTTTCCGAATTTGCACAGTTTATAAAATAGTTACAGCTTGATGAGAGAGTTTGTATTTGAATTGGATGGAAATGTTGTTTTCATTGGATTTTTTTTTATGTTAAAGTATTGAAATGTTCAGATTTTTTAAAGTAATAATTCTAAGACTTTTTACAACGTACTGTATTGAAGTTTTAATTGGGAAAATGTTAAATATATATATTTTTAGTGAGTTGCAATTAGGTAATGTGTCAAGTAACGTACTGTTCATAACATTCCATTAGACAAGGAAGAGCGGTACCAAAAATATACAGTAAGAAAAGTACAAATATGCATGATTTTTTGTAAATTTCATAAAAAGCAAATATTATAAACATGTTTAATAAGTAAAGAAGACATTTATATGTGTTTGTTGTTGTTTAAAAATGTTTGAGTTTCTTTATTTTATCCGAGTACGGTTATGATTTTGAATTTTTTTATTTTAGCATTACAAACAACAGAATATTAACCCTAAAACTAACCCTAAACCTAATCCTAAAACTAACCCTAAACCTAACTGTAACAACTTTTACTTTTTATTATCATTCTATTTGAAGTAAAAAATATCTGTAATATCTCTTTTTACTTAAACAAAAAAAAAATAGTCGTAACACAAGTAAAAAATATTTGATAGAAAATTGATTAAAAAAAACTGTAACACAAGTAAAAAAATATCTGATAGAAAATTTATAAAAAAAAGCCGTAACACAATTAAAAAAAATATACGATAGAAAAACACGAATCAAATTGTAATTTGTTGATTTTATTTACATTTATTATTATCATTTAAATTGTATACATTAATAAAAACTAATATTTATAAAAGACGATTTTGTTTTGTTTTTATTTTCGCATTACAAAAAAGCACAGAAAAATTATTATAATCAGCGGCCCAGGAATGGTCATATTTTATAGTTTTAGTGTGAAAATGACACCATCCAATGGCATTTTTATCTATAAGACAAGCACCGATTGTTTTACAAAGGACGTTAATATTTTAGATATTTAAAGTATGGATAATGATTATTATGTATTTTGTTCAAGAATATTGGATAGGAAAGTAAAGTAAACTTTTCTTGTAGATTAGTGAGATCATTCTAATTACGATTGAATTTTATTACTTTGACTCTGTTAGTTAGTCTTATTAGGTGGTGTACATTTGATAAATATATAGGAAAATTTTGATAAGATAGTAGCTTGATAGTAATCTTGAGAACATGAAACCAATGAGATGGTATTAATGTAGGATTTATTATGGTAATATGAATAACATTTTGTAATCTTATCAAGTATACAAGTACAGTTAACAAAGCCCTATAGCTGGTATATATTTTGTTTGTGGGCAGTGTCTATTTTATATTGCATACTGATGTTTTATAAAGCTGAAGTAATAGCTTGACATCATTGTTGGTAGTGGAAGACATTAGACAAATGGGTCATGCCTTTATTTTATAGATACACTGTGACATTGTGTTTTATCTAATATGTACTATGGAGTAAAACTTTAGTTTCTTCCCTATGCCTACACATCTATTCGCTATCACGATTTTCCAAAGTAATTACATCAACCAGTATCATATTTTTTGCAAGGAAATAATAAATAATTTAGAATTTAAGAACTGTTATTGGATAAATAAGATAGGTTCATTTACTTATAAGGAGGATTAGAGGTGATGCAAAATGGAATTAAGAATCCAATGGAACTAGATAGTAAAGAATCATAAAATATGTTCTATATTTATTTTGGAAATAAAATAAATTTCATGAATAAAATAAATAAAGCAAAGTTGCTCTGAAATATTAAATAACTTCAGATATTTTATTTTATTTTATAAGTATTGCATATTTTTCAAGATAGATAATGTGGTAACACAAAACAGTACAAGATAAGCATAGGTACAAATTTGTATTTATTTAAATAATAAAAGTACATCAATAATTGCAACTATTCGGTATTAAAGTAATATTAAGTAGGAGATATTAGGTATAATAATCATAATATGGTTGGTAATGATATCCATGCATTGTATTAATAAATCAACAGTAGATATTTTGTGTATAATATCGATAACATTGCAAAATGAGAAATTATTTAGTAAAATGATCCATAATCGATATTGTTATTTTTGTGTTTTCCGTTTTATGCTTTAATGTATGTTTTAAGGAAGCATATTGTAATAATATTCAAAGAGATAATAATTTAGAAAATATAAAGTGGTTATAAATTTATCATAAAATTTGATAATAAAAAGATAGAAAAATTATATTATTATTTTTTTTTGTTTTTAAGTCAGAATGAAGACTTAAATTGATTTTCTATTGTATTAGTAGTTATAATGAATAAGAGATGTATAATGGTGCAAATTTATTATACCAATTGTAAATAGTGTAAATAAATTGTTGTTTATTTTATTTGTTATAATAAAAACTCACTTAAATTTGTTTTTCAAAATTTGTCTGTTCAGATTGTTTTCTTTCCCATTACAATGCATAATAAACATAGAAGAATTGAATCAAACATAACATTTTGCACAGAAATAAATAAAGTATTATTTTAAGAATTCTAATATTTTCTTGGAATTGACTTATTTAAGAAATTACATTTTACATTATCTTTATGGTCATAAGTTGATTATTATAATAGCACATCGAATTATAAATGCTATACGTTGCCACACATATATTTTCAGATTATAAGAAGCTACCACATATTTATTACATTATTTTATGAAGATAAAAGATTATATTGTATTATTTCCTTATTATTATTATGGCGAATAAAAAATATAGTGAAAAAAAGATATACAACATTAGATCATACAATGAAGAATATTATTATTATTATTTTTTTTTATTATTATTATTATTATTATTATTATTATTATTATTATTATTATTATTATTATTATTATTATTATTATTATTATTATTATTATTATTATTATTATTATTATTATTATTATTATTATTATTATTATTATTATTATTATTATTATTATTATTATTATTATTATTATTATTATTATTATTATTATTATTATTATTATTATTATTATTATTATTATTATTATTATTATTATTATTATTATTATTATTATTATTATGTTTCAAAGAAAAGAACTTTATTGATAACCATAGAGTTACATTTGCTATAAGACACTTCGTATACATATATTTACATTGCTAGTGAGTAAACCAAGTTTAAGTTGGTATCTGTGATGTACAAAAAAGGAACTTAAATTAGGAGGGAAAGATATTTAAACATTGTTAGGGGGGGTGAAAATACATATGTATACGTTACATTTATGAGTGCTGCTTGTTGTAATCATAGTTCTCCAAAGTCTTGGGTTATCATTGTTCAATTTGCAAAACTTCAACTTTGATGTATATTGCCATGCTGGGTTTAGTTTGCTTTCCAGTATTTGAGGTCTGATTTTGTTGTTACTGTTCTTTATATTAATATTATGCAATCAAAGACAACATTCTGTTTTTTTATTTGTAGATAATTGCCACATTTTTTTTATATATATATATTGGTTGAGGGCATAGATTTTGGTTATTGGGAGCCATCTTAGAGGTTTGATTGTTGTGTTATCAGTGACCAGGTTGCTGCATAGATGTCTGGATGTGCAATTTTATTGTCTCTGGCTCGTAGTTTTGCCAGTTTGATATTGAAAGTTGATGGATGTCGCCTTGTGTTGTTACCTAGAGTGAATGTGCATCTAGTGCACCAGTATGCATAAAGCATAAAAGTGGCTGCATGGACTGATGGAATAGAGCCTTTGCAATATGAATTAATGATTGTTTGAAGGGTTGTGTTAGATTGTCTATATGCTCCTATCATAATAACTCGAATTCTGTCTAGTGCCGGACAAAGATAGAATAGATGTTCCTGTGTTTCTTCAGCCCTGTGACATAGGGGGCAAAAAGGATCAATGTTAGTGTATAGTCTCCGATATCTCAGAAAATATGTTGTGGGCAGTGCTTGTAGGTTTAGTCTCAGCAAAAAATCAAAATACTTTGGCTCCAGTGACCATTTTTTAAACTTACGGAGTAATTGTAGATTATTGATTTTCAGCATTGTCAGATTGGTGTCATGGGTTGGATTTGGATGGATTAATGAATAAATTTGCCAGTATGAATGCTTGTATATTGTCTGAAGAGATATCTGTGGAGCTGTGTTTTTTATATGATTGATCATTGATGCTAGTTGGTCATAAGCAGGGGGTGGTCTATCTGTTGGTGTTATTTGAAGTAGGCATTCAAGCATTGGAAAGTGTTTGACTGTGGATGTTATTAAGTTTGTGGCCTTCTGTAGATGGAAAATATAAATACTATGAAGTCCTAGTCCATTGTGAATAGGTGGTCTGGTAAGTTGTTTTGCAGATATTGACACAGTCTTCCTCTGCCACAAGAGCTTATTACAGAGAGAAGAGATTTTGTTAATAAAACCTTTAGAAAATGTGATAATGGGTGAGTAATAGGTGATTTTTGTTATGGCTAGCTGGTTAAATAGCTGGATCTTGGAGTATATTGAAAGATATGCCTTTGAGAGAGAAGTAGTAATTCGCTCTGTTTCTTCTTTGAGTTTGTTCTGGATCTTGACCCTCATTGCACTTGCACTCATATAAAAGGGAAATCCCAAGAAAGCAGATGGCTTTCCCCCATACATGCCCGTGTACTGCTTTGCATTATAAAGAGACCAAACTGCCGTCTTATTTAGATTGACCCTGAGTTTGTGTGTAGCTGCAAATTCTTGTAGTATTGTATGCAAGGCTGGTAGGTGTTTTTTAGATGGGAGGAAGACAGTTATATCATCCATATAAGCGATACATGTTACCTGCTGAGATGTGTTTGGTATTTGGATGCCAATGAATGTTTGCTGGATTTTTATTAATAGAGGGTTGATGTAAAAGGTGAAAAGTAAAGCACTCAGGTGGGATCCTTGTGAGATTGATTGTGTTGGAGTAAAAGATTCAGAATTTTTTCCACTGAGTGTAATATGTATATCCCGATTTAACAACAAGTTGGTTATAACATATAAAATAGTGCGAGGTATTGCAGTGGCAGCCAACATTTTAATTAATATCTCGATTGACACAGAATCAAAAGCTGATTCAATGTCTATTTGAACTGCAACTGGGCTGTATTTTTTCCGGCCTCGCACTGATCCCAATACAGCTTTGAAAAGAAGTGCTGCCTGTCCTGTAGATGATTGCTTTCTTGCAAACTGATATGGTGAAATCAATGGGAGCAGATATGATTCAATCCTGTCTTTAATGACTTTCTCAATGATCTTGATGGCTATTGGGCACATGGAGATAGGCCTAATATTATTAAGGGTGGTTATTGGAGCTGGTTTCTTATTAAATGGTACTATTGCAATTGGATAAAGATTTTCAATGTTGTATATTTTTTGTGAGAGATAGTTTGCAAGATTACATAATACTTGATTAGTTGTATGGCTAAGGTGTTCGTACACAAATTTTGGTATGCCATGAGTGCCTGGATGACAGGCATTGGGCAGAGTGGCAAGCTTCAAAGCAAATTCATTAATGGTAAATGGTGTATTTGTTTCAGGTGATCCAAAATAATTGGGGGGTGGGTTGAAGAGTTGATGCGTCTGAAGATTCTGTTTGAAATGCTTATAAATAGGTTCAATCATGTTATGTGCTGCATGTATAGTTGTTCCAATTTGAAGTGCCATAGGTACTCTAATGGTGGAGGGAAAACCCATGGCCCATCTGATGTAGCCTCTAGTCCATGTATGTTGTTGACTGAGGCAGATTTTGCTTTTTTTATCGCTAAATAGTCTTTAAGTGCTGCACATGTGCTGTTATATGCCTGGGTGAGCTTATATATATGCTGATATGTATTTTGAGTAGGTTTAGACATTGTTATCCTCTTGTGAAGTTCATCTGCCAGAGCTAATAGCCTGGAGGGTGGAGGTTTTTTTTTTGTGACATGGTCAATATTGAATGAAAGTATATTTATGTATGCCTGATATCTCTGCACAGCACTTAGTTGTAGTCCTGCAAGTTTATGGAGCATAATATATGTTTCAGAAAAAAGGGATTCTGGAGTGGATGCTGGTATTAGAATTCTCATTGTTTTCCCAAGTGGTAGTGTAGTTGGCTGAATTTCAGTTAGATCAAGTGTTGCAGTTTGAGCAGAGTGATCTGAGAATGGGGATGGATTGAGCTTGAGGCTGAAGTAATGATGCAGCATTGGTGAATAGAAGCAAAGGTCAATTAAAGATGTGTGTCGGTTATTATGGAATGTTACTGTGTTTGGTGGTAAAAAACCTTCAGCACTCATGAGTGGTATTGCAATTTGATGCAGCCATTTTGAGATAAAATCTGTGTACTTCATGTTAAAATCTCCCATGATGATAGTTGGGTAAGGAGTTGATGCTAGCAGTAAATTGATGGTGAGTATTATGTTTGATATGATGACGTTTCCAGGTGGGATGTAGGTGAAAACTATGTTGAGAGTGTTTGCATGGTGATGAAATGTAGCTATCAACAAGTTTGCATCGATATATATGATTCTGAATGATGTGAATGGGCAAGCTGGGGTTATTAGTAGGCCAGTTCCACCCGCAGGTGATGACATGTCCCTGGAGCATGCAAAGAAGCCTTCAGTGCGAAGATGCACTGTTGGGTTAATCTGTGATCCACTATATATTTTTGTTTCCAGAAGTCCCAATATATGTGTCTGTGTGATTTTGGTCCATTCTCTAAGTTGATGCAGTTTGTTTGCCGAGTTCAAACCCCGCACATTAAAAGCTGTTATTTTGACTTTCATTATGGTTGTATTTTGGGATTGTTCACCTTTCAAAATATGTTAGTGACTGGTTTTCATTGTATGAGCTGTAAATTGTTGGAGTTTTAATTTGTTGGTTAGATAGAAGTGATGTCCATTGGTGACCAGTCATCTGTTTGAATTCTGGTTAATGATGATGCGGTGTTGTACTCTTCTGTTTGTGAGTTGTTGTCCTCTTCTGTTTTTGGTTTTTTATTGTTTTTGCTTCTTTTTGGGCGACCTGGCCCTTTTTTTCTATTGTATTTACTTCAACTTGTGGAAGGCATGGCATGATTGCTTCCATAATATATGTTGATGTGTTATTTTTTATTGTGTGTGTGATGTTTGTTCTATTGGTACTTTGTGTTTCACTGTAATTGCTTTGTGATATTTCAGTTGGGTTAATATTTGAATCATTCGTGCATTGTATGTTTTGACAGTTGCTTGTGTTATTTTGAATTGCTTGTGTGACATTTGGATTTAAGTGCTGCATTCTGTTTGGTTCATTTATACTGTTGTCTTGGTTTTTTGTAGTTTGATCTTCTTTAGATGAAGAAGTTGTTTGCATCTGGTTATTCATATCTGAATTTATCTTGACTATGTTAGTGTGGCTGATATCTTCCATTTGTGTGTGGTTGAGCTGATTATTTGTTTGCTGTGATTGTAGACTCTTTCTGTTATCACATTGTTTTTTCAGATGGTCGCTGTTTAGTTCATCTGTGTTTTTATTTTCATCATTGGAATTTTGATTAATGAGAGGGAGTGAGAGTGTTTCTTCAGGTGGAGAAGTTGTTTGCATATTGTTGTACATATTTGGATTTATGCTATCATTATATATATGGTTGCTGTCTTCAGTATGTGTTTGGATGGCCACTCCATTTGTTTTTTGCGATTGTGGATTCTTTTTGGTGTCACATTGCGTTGCCAAGTGGCCTCGCTTCCCGCATGTGTAGCATATGGGTTTAAGCCCTCTTATGAAGAGGCTCAGCATGGCTTCCTGATCTGCAAATTGTGTAGGAATATTGTTTGGATCTATTTCTGGATGCAATCTCAGCTTGAAGTCAAAGCTATTGCTGTATACAAGCACTGGCGTATCTTTCAGATAAATTGGGTTGAATGCTGTGACTTTTCCAAATGGCTGCATCATTTTCTGAAAGATTTTGATGTCATATCCAAGGTATGCATTCTTGATTATGCCAGTAATCTGGTTATGTTGATCTGGATCTACTGCAATGAGTGCATAGTTGCCTAAAGTTTTAATGGTGGTTTGAAACCTGGTTTTTTGGCTTTCTTGGTAAAATTCGAGGATTAAATACCGTGAGTTAGGGTGGTCAGCAATCCTTAGTATGCTATCCCAAAGTCCGTGTAGTGTTATTGCTTCATAAAGTAAATTTCTAGGAAATTTATATAGCGAGAAATTTGCATCTGTAGCTGATAATATTATTGAACGAGGAGAAAAAAATCTTTTGAATGACGTATGAAGGCCACGTGGGATCGTATTATTAAACTGTTCACATATTATTTTCAAATCCTCATTATTCCACTGGGCGGTAGGGGGGCATTGATTTTCTTGCGTTTGTATATCTAGCTGTAAAATATCATTAGTATTTATTTTTCAGAAGCGATGGAAAACTTTATTTTTTTCTAAAATTGGAACTTGATTGTGTTCTTTTTGTTGTAAATTATTTTTTTCCGAAGAGAAATTATTTTCCTGTAAATTATTTTTAGCTACGTTGGCATATGTTTTTGCTTCACCTGTCATTTGCATAGGCTTGGATAGCATATTGGCGCCGTTCTGCTGGTCACATGACCGGGGTGTCGCCATTGTAATGCTTTTTACGTTGAGCAACGAATATTATTTTTAACAAAACAATTCATAAAAATATCTATTTAGCTAAAATACAAATTAATTTGGATTGTCCAATACTTACTGTTCATATATATATAACTGCAAGTCAAAGATGTGATGGTTTTAGTGTTTTCTTTGGTTAAACTCCTAAGATCTCTGTAAACAACGATCCGTTAAAATCGTCATTTTTATATTATTATTATTATTATTATTATTATTATTATTATTATTATTATTATTATTATTATTATTATTATTATTATTATTATTATTATTATTATTATTATTATTATTATTATTATTATTATTATTATTATTATTATTATTATTATTATTATTATTATTATTATTATTATTATTATTATTATTATTATTATTATTATTATTATTATTATTATTAGTTAGATGTGGTAGAGTATAACATTAAATTTCTTTTTATGCTTTACTACAGTAATTTTGATTAACTTAAAGTAGTTTTATGCACCTGAGATTTTATTTAGCTAAATTATTGTAGATAAAAGATTAAGATTTATTTATTAGTTTAATCTTAATGATTAGGTATTATTGAAGTCGTAAGAGTGCTATAATTTTATTATTTAATATAATAATAGGGGGGGTAGTGTTCTTATGCCATTGAGGTAATATCCTGTGGGATATCGGCTCAATGTAGTCTTTCTTGTCATCTGTATCTCACTTCCAAGTCTCATGATTTAATAAATATTTATTTATTTATTTTATACACTGAACCTTATTATTTTTTATTAATTTGAGCTAATACAATCTTTAATATTAATGCAGAATATTTTATTTATCAATTATTTGCTTTTAACTGATTGTAATCATTAACTGAGTTAGACCCATTTTATATAATATTATATTGCCCAGAAATGAGACTACACATGCATGGGTTTATATATATATATATATATATATATATATATATATATATATATATATATATATATATATATATATATATATATATATATATATATATATATATATATATATATATATATATATATTTTTGCTATTAACTGAAACAATACTTTTTGATTCCTCTTGGAAGTCTTAAAGGAAGTGAGCAGGGCAAATTCCAATTGTTCACTCCATATGTTCTTTTCATTGCAGCTGTTATTACTGTGTGATTATTCATATAGTATATGAACATGGATGAGCTGCTCACCAACACACATTCGCCAGTGTGGAGAGTTTGTTGACTTTTTACCTCTCAGTTTAAGATCAAGAAACACCACGGTTTTTCTTCTCAGTTGCCTGATAAGGCAGAATGAATGGTTTGTGTAAATGATATATTTTTTTTCAATATATACAATTATGACAGACAAAAATAAATTATATCCCTTATTTCCAGGAGACTGTAAAGTCATAACTCAAGGCACCAATTGGTGGCTGAAAAAAGATAGTGCTAAAAATCCCCTTATTGCAAACCCAGGCTTCCATTTGATGACTACTTTTTATTTATGTACTTTCAACTGCAGATCACATTCAAGTGAAGAAAGATTGCAAGAATTAGAAGAACTATCTTATATTAAATGGAACATTATTAACCTTTGTGAATTTAGAAGAAAAGGTGAACAGACAATTGATTTAAAAAAGTGACACATGGACTCTATTCTAAAGGTTCAAATATTGGAAATACATGTGGAGTAGGATTCATTATAAATAAAATGTGGAAGAACAACATTGTGGAGATTGATGGTGTATCAAACAGAGTGGGAAGATTAGTTATATAACTTAATAGCAGATACCAATTGCAGATAATTCAGGTTTATGCCCCAACAAGTTCTCATAGTGATGAAGTAAGAGAAGATTTTTATATGGTTGTACAAAAAATTTTCGATCAGAATAAACAACATTTTAAAATTGTTATGGGAGACTTTAATGCTAGAATTGGTAAACAAATAAAAGATGAAAGTAGGTAATTTTGGTTATGATAATAAAAATAAGAGAGAATAAAGACTTGTGGAGTTTGCAGAAAAAGAAATACTTTATACCCCTGGGTCTCGTTTTATGCGGATTTATATAACACGTTTTTGAAGTTATGGGATTCATGTTTCTTCGGAAGTCAAACTCCGATAATGCACTATTACTTTAAATAATAAATTTCGCGCACTTATGTCATATTGAAAGTAATATCACATTATTGGAATTCGACTTTCATCTTAGTAATTTCAATATTTTCAGTGCTTTCTAATAGTAAGATTTTATGCAATAATGAAATTAAAATTATAATTTCCACATTTTATGTATACCCACATTAAATTTTACAAGATTATAATGTAAATTTGTTCAAACATTGTGTGTGTTGATTTTGCATTTTAAATCACATTCTGTTTTTGCTTTTTAAAAAAGAACATAATCAATTATTAATCATTTAGTGTCTGCAAGTTTATTTTTAAAAGGTGAGTAATAGCAGTGGGCACAATTAAAATTGAAAATTAAAAAATTAAAGACAAAAATAAGAATTTAATTTTTAGTTGTTAGATTAATTACTAATTACATTGTCACCAGAAAACCATTAACTCAACATGAGATTGACATTGGCGCTAGTTGTATTTCCTCTTGAGAAGAATCTGATTTTTTACCAGTTTGCAAATGAACCTGTTTATTGGCAAATAGTGATAATAATTAAAATGTGTATAAAAATGTAAATTACTGTAAATTATGCATAAAAATATATTGTTTTGAATAAAATTAATTATTGTAGTTAAAAAAAGTTTGTCTTGTATCAATTTTTTTCAAATTTCAAATTTTTTATTAGTCATATTTTATTTCCTTATTTTTTTTGCGCAAATTTTAAAGTAATTTTACATTGGTGCTTTGCTTTTATGCGTTTTTTGAAAAATCACAGTCCATATCCCCTCTTTTTCAAGGTAAGTTACGTCTATTTTTGTGCGATTTCTTTTGCCCATGTTTTCTGAGGTGCCTATCTATCGCATAAAACAAGACCCAGGTGTAAAATGAATTTTTTTTTTAGTAAAAATGTTAACAGGAAATGGACATGTAAGCATCCAAATGAAGGTACAGCAGAATTGGATTATATTTTGACTAACAGAAAATATATATATCAAGATTGTAATGTTCTTAATAAATTTAACAAAAGAAGTGATCATCGATTAGTACGATGTAATATACATGTTAATGCAAAACTAGAAAGACAAAAAATTATTAAGAAAAACAATATTTACAGTTGATATTCCTAATCTTCAGAAACATTCTAATGAATTTAAATTAGAACTCACAAATCCGTTTAAAGTATTATTAGATTTTGAACATGATTCACATTTGAATGAAATTAATATGAAAATAACTGATACTTTTAAAAACTGCAACATACGAGCTGGTAGAAAAAGCAGTAATTGACCAATAAAATTTTTACTGAGACTAGAGAATTTATTAAGAAAAGAAGGAATATGAAGATATACAAAAAATGATGCATTTGTCAAGCGTTGTTAGCTGAGAGGTCAGCACAGCTGCCTTGCAATCAAGCAGTTGGTTGTAGACAGTTGTTGCAGATTTGCCTCTTGGCCAATACTATGACATATGAAAAAATGATGCATTAAAAAAAATTGAATATCTCAAATTTTGTAAAATGGTGCAGAAAAGTGTTGAATATGATATAAGAAAGTATAACTGTGATCTAGCAAGGAAAGCTGTAGAAGAGAATAAAAGTCTCAAGAGTGTAAAACAACATTTTGGTATTGGTAGCAAATTTTTATCTGGAATACAAAAAAAATGGAATTATTACTAAAAAAAGAGATGATATCTTGAAATCGATAGAAGACTTATATCAAAAATCATATAATAATATAGAACAAATACCTCCAATATCTATTACTTTTTCCAAATTGCCAAGATTTTTAAATGAAGAAGTGAGACATGCAATTAAATGTATGAAGAAAGAAAATTCTCCAGGTAATGATGGAATTATAATAGGTATATTAAAAGAAGCCAGTAAAGAAACAGAAATAATTTTACCAAAGTTATATACCAAATGTCTAAATGTAAAAGATGTATCAGATGATTGGAAGAATGCAGTATTATTGTTAATATTCAAAAAAGGTGATGAAAAAGATATTAGAAATTACAGACCTATCAGCCTATTATCAGTTTTATATAAAAATTTTACCAAGATAATTACAGCTCGTCCACAGGGAACTTTGGATTTTCACCAACCAAAAGAACAAGCTGTATTTAAAAGTAGTTTTAGTACAGTAGATCAGATCCAGGTATTGAGAGAAGTTATAGAAAGGACAAATGAATATGAATTGCCATTATGTTTGGATTTGTAGATTATGAAGTGGCATTTGATTCTATCAACATTTCTTCAGTGATTAAAGCATTGAATTATCAAGGTATAGATCAAGGATATTGTCATATTTTAAAGAATATTTATAAAAATGCAACAGCAACAATTAGATTACATAATGATACTAGGAAAGTCAACATTGAGAAGGGTGTAAGACAGAGTGATTCCATATCTTCAAAACTTTTTACAGCAGTGCTGCAAGAAATATTTTGTGGATTAAAATGGTAAACTAAAGGAGTGAAATTAAATGGCGATTATTTAATTCATTTAGATTTTGCAGATAATGTAGTTGTTTTTGCAAATAATGCTTTAGAGCTGCAGGAAATGTTGCAGGAGTTATCAGATGAAAGTAAGAAAGTAGAACTAAAAATAAATGTTAAAATGACTAAAGTAATGTTTAATGGATTTTCTCAAAATATGAAAATAAAGATTTATTATGATGAGTTAGAAGAAGTTAATAGTTAAAAATACCTTGGTCAGATTATTAATACAGATGGGAACATACTGGATGAAATTAATCATAGGATTAAACTTGGTTGGAGTGTTTTTGGTAGAAATAGCTTGATACTAAAAGGAATATGCCTGTGTGTTTGAAAAGGAAGGTTTTTAATAATTGTGTTTTACAAGTTTTTACATATGGATATGAGACTTGGACACTTAATAGAAGTGTATGGAGAGATGCATTTTGGGAGTTACAAAAAGAGATCGAAAATGCAATATATGGATAAGAGGACAAACAGCTGTTCTTGGCCTCATTGAAAAAATTAAAAGATAAGTGGATTTGGGTTGGACATATTGCTAGAAGAGATGATCATAGATGGACAATTGAAATCTTAAACTGGATTTAAAAAGATTGTAAAAGGCCCAGAAACTGACAACATGTGAGATGGATGAAATAAGAAAGTGTGCGGGGATGATGTGGGGAAGAGAAGCTAAAGATCAGAGAAGATGGATTAAACTTGGAGCAACCTTCATCCTTCAGTGGATTTATAATGGTTGCTGATGATGATGATTATAGACAAGTGAGTTAATAATCTAAAGTAATGATAAATTGATTAATTTAATTTATCTGATAATGTATGGTTGCATATGGATGTATGGATAAAAACATATATCAGGTATGTCAAGATTACATATATATTTCAATATTATCTTTAAGACTTATATTTAATATTATTATTTTGCTCTGTTACTTAAATATTTAAAAGATCATGCCATGAATTTTGGTTTTTAGAAGTTTAAATGAGGTTGGAAAGCTGAACGATAGTAGTTGACTAATGCAATCCCATAATGATACTTTAGTGGCTTAAATAATTAGCTAGTAACAATGATAGCAATATTTTGTCAAGTTGCAGATATGATCAACAACAAAATAGACCGTCTTTAAGCATTTGCTTTATTACATTTTGAAATCTTATTTTATAAGACAGTAACAAAGAATTAATGTAGATAGCATATCTGAAAATAGTGTAACAAAAGTAAATGTACTTGCAGCATTTTGCTGCAGCTTTTTGATAGTAGAGTAGATAATAAATGCATCAGGTGTGGTAGTAGAAAATATGTTAATGGATTATTTCTCTGCAAGGTAAGCCAGTATAAGAGATTAATTTCATTTTTGGAAAATATATATAGAATGGGAATTTGAGAGAGATAAATATAGTTAGATCTTGTAAACAGGACTCTACAAGTTTGGAACTCAAATGGTGGAGTAGATGTAGGCAGGATGCTAGTTTCCTACCCAGATAATGGTCATTCTGTAGCCTGATACTACCTGTGTGCCTCCAACTGTAAGAAGAAGATGCCCATGACTTGCTGCTGACACTAGTGAGTCCAGAAATGCTGTTTATAATGCCATAGAAAGGCTGCCATGCTGGAGTCAATATAATGAAGCAATTATAAAATGAAGGGTGGCTATCTCATGATATGGACTCCCATGAACATTTCATACCTGGGATCACAATTATTAATTGCACTAACAGTGCTACAATTGAGAAGGTTAAAGTAACCTTCAATTCCAGGAGCTCTAAAACATTTGTATTTAATTTCTTGAAGCTATAGCTAAATCTGTATCAAACTCTATCTGTATAATTAAATTGTAATGTTCTTCTACAATTGTATCTAAATTATATAATTTTAACCAATGTAACTTTTGGCAACTTTATTCTTTAGGATATAGTTTCATGCTAGGGTAAACACTTTTGAAATTTAGGAAATTATCTTTCTTTAGCATAAATTGCTATGATAACATGCCTAAATAACCTCCGACTGAACATATGGGTACCATTTTCCATGTAATAAAACAGGCCCTACATTTCTATATGGGTTAGTCATATATACCGAATCCCTGTTTTAGTCACTGGCTTGGATGTTGTTTTTCTTTAGTAAATGGTACTATTGATTTGATGAATCCTATTGTGATTTATATAATAGTCAATTCACCCATAGTAATCTGCTTATGCTATCCCATGTATTTATTTGTTCATTTTATGTAGAAATATAACATGTGGGTGTGTATGAAATTATAACTATAGATATTGTAACTTTATTACCCAAGTCCATTTGGAATAGATCAATTGTCATTGGTGTTGTTTTAAAAAAAATTACATTTTTATAAATTAAAAGTTAATTATATTAATATACTATTAATACACTATTGTAGGGCATACCTGAAATATATTTTTTACTACATACATATGTTAAAAAATTATTTATATTTTTATTTAGTTTATCACATATTATTTTGACATCATAACAACTTTATAATGATAGATGTTTCAGTATGATATAAATAAAGGCATGGTTAATTTGTGAATTGAGATTAATCATATCATTAATAACGTTTTTATTATTTCTTATATTTCACTAAAATAATGTATTATTTAGATTTGGTAATTTTATATTGCTTTTGTTAACAGGATAAAAATAAAATATAGTTTGTTAAATTTAAAAATGGTTTAAACTAAGTTTCATTCAGTTTATTTAATTGATCAGTTATAAATTCTCCAGACTATTTTTTTTTATTATTGCATCAGTTTTCAAACATGTCATAATAAATATGCAAATGAAGGGAACATTTTTTTTGGGAGGGGGAGTTTGTTGCTTTATAAAGTCAAGAAATAAAAAGTAAAGAATGAAAACTTCTTATAAAAAGTTTTTTTGTAAAGAAAACAAATTTATGATATCAACTTTATTTATATTTAAAATTAGAGTGGCTAAAATATTATGAATACATAAAGTTAAAAAAATGTTGTCCTGAAGAAACATTTGCTTTGACTTCTTGATCTGTAACTGGGAGAAACAATATTCATCATTATTAATGAATGGATCACAATATTTAACAATATTAAGCCAATTAAAGTAAAAGAGAAGAAAACTGAATAAGCAAGTTGAAGTTCTATTTTAATTTAAAAATGTGGATATGGTCTAAATAAATATTACTGAGTAAATAATATTCTTTCATATTTAATACTGCAGGACTTATATGCTACTTGGAGAAATTCATTATTTTTTAGTGTATGAGATTATTAAAATTACTTCAAATATGGATAACACTGATTTCATTATAAATTTAATGCTGTCAGTAAAGTTGCTAAATTATAATTGTTTGAAACGTCTTTACTGCTTGTATAAAGTCATTTATTGACTAATTAAAAATTGATTAAAGCTTAACTGGATATTAATAATGCATATAATTGAGTCTAAATTTCCAGCTAGTAGTAAAATTTTGAAATTATTTATTATACTTTGGTTATTTTTACTGCTAAAATAAGACCATTCCTTCACTAACTAATGACCTCTTTAAAGCCTATTTGGATATATGGATAAAGTAGATAATTTATTATTAAAATGCCATTTTAATGGAAAAGAAATTAAATATTTTATGAAAGGTAAAGAATTGACCTGGATTTGCTTATAGTGATATCATGAAAAAAGACTCTACAATTAGGAAATAATAATAAGAATTATTCTGAAATAGGGAATATGTGATGGGTTCTTTATGCAAAGGCAATTATGATATAAAAAATTGGGAATATGTAAAGATCTAAGTTGTTCCTAGGAATATGTATATTGCAAGTAGAATGTTGTAATGAAAAGCGAGAATTTAAATAATATTCGAACTGTGAGTGCTAAACGTATTGTAGCATTGAATATTATTTTAGATATCTTGTGCAAGATGGTAAAAAGGTATAAAGAGTGTGTATTTGTTTATATTATATATGTATTTTTTGTATTTTATGTTCAATAATTATAAATGAGTTTTGTTATTTTATATGCTACATTATTTATTGCTTGCTGATTAAAATGAAGGTAATATAATGTATATTTAATCTAAAAGGGATGGATGATGATCATTAGTGATCAAAATTCATCATTATTAGTTTTCAAAGGTATTAAATAATAATATTGATCATAATATTGGGTTAAACATTATGATTGTGAAATTCATTATTATTATTTATTCTAAGATATGTTAAACAGTATTATATTTTTTTAGTTTATTAATTTTACATTGTAATAATCAAGTATTTCAACCGTGCAATTCCCAATATTGGATTTAAAATAAAAAGGGTTTTAATAATAAGAATATCAAGTTTGTGCATTTTGCTTATATTTTACTACTTGAATATAAATAATTTATAGGTTGATGATAGTTCGTATTGAATTATATTAAATTCAACATGTACATGGTAACACATATTTATAATTCATCATTACCATTATTAACAGCAATCTAATGAGTCTAGAAAATGTGTTAAATAAGAATAGGTATTTATGTTGATGATTGGTGCAGGTGACTATTTTGCAGCTATGAATATTTTGTTGGTTGTCACTGGTTTTTATCTTATACTATTATTATTCTATTAGGAGGTTGTTAGTATTTTACAGTGTCATGGAAATGCATGACACAATATCTTATAATATAGTCATGACCTTAATGGATATGCTTGGATGGTATGATATATTAGGGAAAGTGTTGATCTTTTATTATAATATTTTTTTGTATCACACCTGGTTATTTATTTCAATTATATTCAGACAATATTTTCCTGTATCCATATAGGAGCTGATACACACATGGATGTAATTCAAGTATATTCAGATGACCCTAGACTGATATTATTTTGATCATTGTAAACATGTCTTTTTTAGGTATATGTTAGTAATATTACCCTGGTGCATTGAGTGGAGAGTCAATGTTGTCTAAATGTTAATTGTTCATTAGTTGTAATCATGAATAACTTATAAAAAGTATGCAAGGTATAATCTTACAGGTTAAATGAATAAGTGTGATCCAGCTAGCCTCCAATCTAATAAAGGTAAAATAATGTACAAATGAAAGTGTTAAAACCAAGAGTGCAGTCTGTTTGTTCTAAGAACTTTAAGGTTTTATAGCTGTTTGTTTTATGCTTTAGTAAAATGATAAATTTCCACACATAGATAAATATCTTGTGGATAAATTAGAAAATCAATAAACAAGGGAATTAGATATGAAGGTCATTCATATTTATTTAAACTTATAAAAAATCTGTAGCTGTAATTAATTGGTGTGTCAATAATACTGATCTTTAAAATGGAATAGGTCATATGATAAGGTATTATATTATCAAACTTATTATGTTATTATAATTATTTTTTTCTATGAACTCAAGCAATGCTCATAAATAATATTACATTGGGGGATATCTTGGCAAGTATCAAAATTTAGTTGTAAATATTTAATATTTTATTTTTGTTTTAATATCAAATTATCTTTTTTTGGTCGTTGTATATTTAATTTGTAAATAAAATGTAAATATTAGTGTAAATAAATTTCAGTGTAATCATTGTAGTATACTAGTTATTGTTTGTGCATTCATGGTCATTCCAGGTCACTAATCACCAATTCAATTAATTTCTAGCCATTACAGTTTAATAAAAATGGTTATTGATTATATATTCTAATTTTATTTTCGATCCATCAGTACAATCATGTAGGCTAATTGTCATGTACTTTTGGAATTTAAAATAATAGAATTGTTTAAATTGTATGATGAGTGATTAATAGAATCCATTATTATTTTTCATTTATAGTCAAATGCCTGGTTGCTTCAATTTGGTTATTGTAGTTTATTCTTAGGCCAATTAATGATCTTGTAATGTTGTATTGTTCACTATGCAAATCATTTTAATATTGTAACCTATAAATGAACTAAACTATAATATAAATTTTAAGGTATGTATGCTGGTGCCTTAGCACACTGAGTGACAGTAAAATGAACTCTCTTGCCTAACTTATGTGTGCTTTGATGGAGATATATCAAAATTAGAACCCTGTGATATGAAATAAATATATTTTATTATTTAATTATATACAAATGATAGTAGCAGATGAAGCTGGAAGGATTACAGTTTATGGTTGATGACAGACAGGTAGGTTACAATATATTTTTAAACATGCATGATTAGACAATTGGTTTCTAAGAATCACTTTGTCATGCAAGCAAAACTCATTTAGTTATTATTACAACAATGTTGAATGTAATGTTGAATGTGTTTACTGTCTTGGAATTATATGATCCAACTTAATCTTTAAACTGATGAATATATAGATTTATTTGAAATCTTTTAAGATGTAACTATGGATTAAGTATAACCACGCCACATCATGCTAAATTTTGAGAGCAAATTATTGTTGATTATTATTGTTATTATACTTTATATGTGTATTGCTGGTGCAGATATATAAGTCTATGATTTTATTATGCTTTGTCAATCTTCTCCACAGATACATATGGCTAAGAGTATCCCCAAATTATTTAGGTTTCCACATCAAAATGAACATGAAAGTCACACCTAGGGACATTGCTGTTTGATCACGCATTCACAGATTTTACTGGAGTGAGGGCCCAGTCCAATGACCATGATTATTTGTGATGACCTCTTCATGGACAGATGGAATTCCATTGATTTGAATTATACATAGACAAAGCCTTGCAGTTTCACTTCACTGCCCTCCTATATGTGTTTACAGACATATTCTCCATTAGCACTGCTGATACCTCATTAAGTATATATATATATATATATATATATATATATATATATATATATATATATATATATATATATATATATATATATATATATATATATATATATATATATATAGCATTTCAGCTATGATATTAGTGAATCTCTTCTTATTCTTATGTATATCAATCTCACATAGTTAAGAATGATGAATCTTCCAAGACTATCATGATTCTAATTCACATACATTACTTGATTTGCTTAATAAATATCAATACTAACATAAGTTACTTATAGTTATGTATAATTATGTCTGTGGTCATAATACTTTAATGTCTAAATTGTACACACTCGCATGTATTAACGTTATTGGGTGACGTTTAAATAAGGCATATTAAACTTTGAATTTACCCTACATTTACCCACGAAAGTATAGAACCTCAAATAATTAAAGATTTCATCATTAATGAAATAGTATTGTATTACCTTTTGTATACATATTCTACAACACTAGGCACTATATTGTCATCTGAATAATTGTATAATGAGCAAAGTCAACCTACTAATGTGTGTATATATATATATATATATATATACACACATATATATATATATATATATATAGGTCATATATATATATATATATATATATATATATATATATTGTGACCTTCCAGGTTGGCACCAAAAAGAAATGTGGGAAGTTCACATTTGGGCTAACAATGGCTAAAGATAATTATCTGAGAAAAATGAATTGAGATGTAATTTGCTAGTTAAACTTAGGATTTAACAAATTAAAACTTTAAGTGGGTGTACTGATTGGTAGAGTTTTGGATTATATATGTTTGGTAGTAGAAGAGGAGGATGAACATTATTAGAGATGTTTGTATGTAGTAGAAAAATTTACATGTCATAGTAAGCAGATACATAGATATATTATTAATTAGAATTTTCTTATTTATATATTACTAATTATGTATTGTTCATAATCTTATATTTAAAATGATAAAAGTTATTTGTATATTAGTGAATAACCATTGTAAATTAATATTATAATTTTTATTTATTTATTATGTTTTATTCCATTCAAATATTGTATTGTTAAAATTTTATAAGTAAAATTCTGGCACACTTCCAAAGTTGATTGTAAAAAGAAACACAGAGGGTGTGAGTAGAGAAAGACGGAGAGTTTAAAATTTGAAGTAAAGTATAAAAAAATTTCAAGAAAGAAGCTATAAAAAAAAAGCTTAAAAGAATCAATAACTCTCTAAGAGTATTAGAACAAATAAAAAAACATTGTGAGGATTCTAATAATATATTTGTGGAGAATTTTCTATTATACTACTGGAATAATATAAAAATGAGGAGATAAACCCAGAGGGAAACCAGCTCCACATTTCTGTCAAACGATAGTCCATATTAACTACCTTTCAAATGCCTGGATGATATGTAAGCTAAATCATTATGATAGATTTTAAAGTATTAACAAAAGTAAATAACATCAGAATGACAAAATTGTTTAGAATAGAGCTAGCTAAAATTTTCCTATTAAACACTATAATTAAATGCTTGATTTTCAATTTTAATCAATATTCTACAAAACAAAACTTAAAATGAAAGAGTTTATCTATTTAATTTTATATCAAGAGGATAATTTTATAGTGTATAACTTTGCTATTTGCACATATATAATAAAATAATTTCAATGCATGCAAATGTTATTATAACGCCTGTCACAGAATTCTAGAATAAAAAAAGACTATTGTCATTCTTAACAAATTATGCTTTAACAATCAGATAGACATTTTTTTATGTTATAATTTACTGTTGTCTTTGAAATTGCTTTGTATGTCTCTTGCAACTTTCAATTTTTTTTTTTTTTTCAAAAAAAAACTTAACATGTAATGATGAGATATTGATAAGTATTTTCCGTTATTGATTATAACAGATGTACAACCAATTTTTTTTTTTTAAAAAAAAAAAAAAAAAACAATGTAACTTCATATTATTATAATATGATAATATATTATTTTGTATGATCTAGAAATTATATTATAGGTGATTATAGATATTCGGATGTGTGCGTGATGCTATAAATTATTATTTTAAAAAATTGTATTTATTATGCTTTGATTTCGTTAATGAACTTTATTTAAAAAAAGAAAGAATTAAAACCTTGTCTGTTATAAGTTCGTTTATATAGGAAGTATATTGAATGTAAGTTGGAGGTAGAAATGGTCAAGGGATGATTAGATTAGTTAGATTGAGTTTGGAGATATTATTTAACCCTCACATATATAAGTATAAGTATAAGTGTTTGGTTATTGTTTTTCCTTGCCTTTCTTTATTTTTATATAGTTAATGTTAGATGATATACACTGACTATAACAGATAAGTGCTGTATAATTTTTTATAATATATATAAAAGATGATTGATTTATGGCATCATCCAAGTTCTATAAATAAGCTAATAAAAAGTATGTTTTAAAATACATTATATTTATGATATTATAAAAGCACACATATTCGAAAATATATGATTCATATATTAAATATTAGTCAATTTTGGTTTTACTGTAGAAGAAATCTAATTGGTTAGAAAGGTGCATAATTTTTTTTTGTTTATTTATTATTTATTTTGTCTTTTATTTTTAATAAATGTTTTATTGAATTAATAGCCCATATGAATTGCTTGATTATATATATGTTCAATTCTCCATTTCCACACACACACACATATGGTTAACATAACATAGCCCCAGAATATATAGATTTGCCAGTATAAGTCACATTTTATTTAATTTGTCTGGAGTTGATAAATCTCAATATTACAGTGCCAATATTATATTTTACTTTGCTTAGAATAGATAGTGATATGGATATAAAGGTACCCGATCCTAATCATTCTCTATCCTATATTAAATATGATAATTGATAATTTTGCATTAGTTGTATAATTAAATAAATGTGTGGCATATGATTAAATTAGTGTTACAGAATTGTTATCCATAAATGTTTTATTACTCTTATTTGCATCCTATACTGAAGACCATATCCTATAACCTCAACTGAGCTAAGCCATAGAGTAATTACAATATAAGTATCTTTTAAATAAGTTTAAAAGCAATTTACAATTATAAATTTTATTCTATCTTGTATAGAATTGGCATCTGGGCATTTCTAAATATAATAAAGTGAATAAGTAAAGAAGACAGAGGTTACAGAGTGGGTTAAGTGGTGCACAATGTGGATGGCTTGATATATATATATATATATATATATATATATATATATATATATATATATATATATATATATATATATATATAAACATATATATATATATAGGCACAACTGCTAAGGTTAAGTGGCTTGCCCAATGTGAAGCCTTGACATTTATGGGTTAAATGCTCGATATATTTATGGATGAATGGCTGCACAATGATTAGTGATTGATTCATCTTTGTTTACATGTGTATTGTGTTCTGTTTTGGAGATTATATATTATACATTCTATTTTAAGTGGTGACTAACATGGATGGCTTGATATATACATAGAGGCCACAGCTGCCAAGGGTTTAAATGGATGACCAATCGTGGGATCTTGATTACTTAAGTCTCACATATTGTAGAGTCTTTCTATTTTGTTGTTATATATTGGCATATACCTGAGATGAGAAGTAATCCAGTGCCATTAGAATTACTTTATTCCTGTTTTAAATATACAGTTGTTGCAAAATTGGTTCCAAAATAGAGTCAAGTTGGTTGTTTTCTTATTCAAGGATTTTTTTATATATCAATCTGGAAGATTAATAGAAATGTTTGATAAAATGGAACTGGGGGTAAATGGAGCATTAACTAAGGTTTGAAATAAGCCAATACCTGAAAGATGTGTAGTAGATATATGAATGTCAGATTTATAGTTTAAAAAAAAACATTTTTTTGTTTATGTGAAATAAATAAATACAACCATGAAACAGCTTAGTTTTAATTATAGAGCTTTATAAATATTGTAAATTATAATAAATGTTAAACTTGATAGCATTATTTTTTTTTATATTTTGCTTGTCAATGAAATATAGCATTGCTGCCAGATAAGCATAGAATTATTGATAGTGTTAAAGTATAAAGTGGTGATGTTGTTCATATCTGGAACACTTCTGTTATAGAAAGTCTAATTTTGAAGGTTAAACAGAATGTTTGATTGTTGGAGTTTTGGTGTTTGTGTTGCAAGTTTTGGTGATGGATGGAGAGTTTTTGTTATTGTCTTAAGTATATGGTGTATTCATGTCACTGGTGACTGATTGTTCTCATTCACTGCTCCAACCCAAATTATCATATCAGTTGTTAATTATCATGAAGCAGTTAACAGTAGTCCTGCCATGATTTTGCCTCTAAGACTCCAGAGAGAGCAAGGCATAGTTTTTTCTAATATATATGTAATATTTGTTTCTATTCTTCCAAAGATGAGCAAGACAATATTTTATAAATAGCCCCTAAGACTTGGATGTAAGCAGGGCATTATGATTGTGTTTGTAGTAAAATATTATGGGTTGTGGTAGCTTAGAGTAATTAAAGTGGGATGATCATCAGAGTGTTCATGGAGCAGTGTATGTTTTGAGAGCAGTGATAGAATTCTTTTATCTATTTCAAAAGTGTGAACTGCTAATAATTCTTTTGGCTGTCAGTATCTGTTGGATCATTAGAAGAATGGATGAATATATAACTTCAATATATAGCTCATTCTTAAAAGGCTATTTTCTATATTCTTATGCAAAGGTTGGCATTTACCATATTTAAGTAAAAATTGTATATCAGTTGTCATAGTAAATGCATGTCATCATTAATTTGATTTTGGTTATAATTTTTTTTTCTTTTGGGTTATAAATGCTGGTTATAATATTTGGATGCACCCAATATAGCATAAAGATAAATGAATATGTTTAAATTATTTTGGTTTTTATCAGTTATTTGAATTGGTGTAGTTTGTAATATAACTATAGTGGATCATGTAAAATTTAATTAATAATTTCAGCTATGTTTAGATTAATGTTATCTAGTTAAAACTTAATGTCTTCTTATCTATGTGTGTGTGGAAAATCGAACATTATATGGGAAAATAAAATTGTGGAAATTTTATGTCATTTTAGGTAATGATGGTGAATTTGAATTGTTGATTTGGTGGAGGTTGGAGCGGGTAAACCTTATTATCTTTAAGTAGTATTAATAATTTTTTAAGAGATTATAAAATGGAAGAGTTTAGCTTGTATGATAGTTTGGGTGGGTCTCAAGAGACACTATCTCAAGAACATGGTTGCGATGTCTCCTGTCCTTGAATCAGGAAATGAAGTTATAGATATGTCATATGGAGAATCTAATAGGATGAGAAACACTATCCCTCAAACTCTAGATGGTGATATGTCGGTGTTGTTAAGAAATATATTAACAGAACTAGGAGAACTTAGGTCAGGACAAGCAGAATTGAAATCAGAATTAAAGGAACTAAAGACTGGATGAGTAGAAGATAGAGAAAAGTCAGAAGAGATGTTTGCAGAACTAAAGTCAGGTCAAGTTAAGTCAGAGGAGATGATCACAGAAATAAAATCGAAAATGGTAGAAATGAAGTTAGAAATGGTAGAAATAAAAGCTAGTATAGTTAGGTGGATGCAAGATGTGCAGGAGAAAGTAAAAAGTCAGGAATCAGAGATAGCAATAGAAATAAAATTGAGTCAAAAGAAATCAGAGGAGAGGATAATTAAAATAAAGTCAGAAATATCAGAGATAAAATTAGAAGTAAAACTAGAAACAAATCTAGAAGCAAGATTAGAAAAACCCAAAATGAAGCTAGAAATGCAAGAGAATATTAATGACCAACTTATGCAGATTAATAAGAATGTTAGTTTAGCCAGTAAATAAATAAATATATACAAAGAACTTAGAGAAATAGTTAATCAGGACTCAAAATTAGAGAAAATTGAAGATATAGACATGCTTAAGGATTTCAAAAAGAATCTTGATAAAGAGAAAGAAATTAATAAATCAATGAAGTCAAAAATAATCTCTTTAGATATGAAGTATCTAGAAATTTTGGAGAACAAATTGTTAATGGTTACTGATATTACAGGTAATAAATTTAAAAATAAAAATGAAGACATAATTCCAAAGTGTGTTCTTGATTATTTAGAACATAAGGTGAAGGTGAATGTTTTCAAAAAAATATTTTATGGACATATTAAACAGGTAATATGTAGTGTGGAATATTTAATAGAAAATGTTAATCATGGTAGAGTAGTCGGTAAAGTAAAAATGAAATGTAAAATTAAGAATACAAAGAAATTTGATTTAAATTTTTTTGGAAAGGTTATTAATCCAGATAGTGATTTAGGCAAAGCTAAAGTAAAGCTTAAACATAAAAGTAAGAAGAAAATGAAAGTAGATTTTATGAGAGAGATAATTAATCACAATGAACATATGAAGAAAATTAAGGTAAAATTCAAGTAGTTGATAAATGAAAAGATAGTTAATTTAACTTTTGGCAGAAAGATTATTGATGAAGAAAAAGAAATTAGAAAGGTAAAAACTAGACTAAAGAAGATTGAGATAATGTATCTTAGAGATAAACTTGTCAGAAAAAAGGAAATAAAGAATAATCGAGCAAGGTTTAAAGTTACCTATAATGCTCACAGTTTGATTCCGTATCCTACAAGACATGATTAATAAAATGTTATACATATTGTTCAATATAGAATTTAGTTTTTTTTTCCTTATTTAATGTTGCTAAATAATAATAGGAACAAGTGTTTGTAAAAGCATTAAATGTTTTTATTGTTTTATGTTTATTCAACCAACATAATTTTTTAATTGTTGAATAATCTGAGACGAAAATTTGTTGTGCTATTAATATTGATTGTTGGTTATCCAATTCACTTTTCTTTCATAAGGGGGAAAAACTGTGACCTTCCAGGTTGGCTCCAGGAAGAAATGTGGAAAGTTCACATTTGTGCTAACAATGGCTAAAGATAATTATCTGAGAAAAATGAATTGAGATGTAATTTGCTAGTTAAAATTAGGATTTAACAAATTAAAACTTTAAGTGGGTGTACTGATTGGTAGAATTTTGGATTATATATGTTTGGTAGTAGAAGAGGATGAACAATGTTAAAGATGTTTGTATGTAGTAGAAAAATTTACATGTCATAGTAAGCAGATACATAGATATATTATTAATTATAATTTTCTTTTTTATATTTTACTAATTATATATTGTTCATAATCTTATATTTAATATGATAAAAGTTATTTGTATATTAGTGAATAACAGTTGTAAATTAATATTAATATTTTTTTTATTTATTATGTTTTATTCCATTCAAATATTGTATTGTTAAAATTTTATAAGTAAAATTCTGGCACACTTCCAAAGTTGATTGTAAAAAGAAACAGAGGGCATGAGTAGAGAGAGAGAGAGAGAGAGAGAGAGAGAGAGAGAGAGAGAGTTTAAAACTTGAAGGAAAGTATAAAAAATTCCAAGGAAGAAGCTATAAAAAAAATAAAGCTTAAAAGAATCAATAACTCTCTAAGAGTATTGGAACAAATAAGAAAACATCGCAAGGATTCTAATAATATATTTGTGGAGAATTTTCTATTATACTACTGGAATAATATACAAATGAGGAGATAAATTCAGAGGGAAGCCAGCTCCAAATTTCTGTCAAACAATGGTCCATATTCACTACCTTTAAAATGCCTGGATGATATGTAAGCTAAATAATTATGATATATTTTAAAGTATTACCAAAAGTAAATAACATCAGAATGACAAAATTGTTTAAAATAAAGCTAGCTAAAATTTTCTTATTAAACACTATAATTAAATGCTTGATTTTCAATTTTAAAAATTTTCTATCAATATTATACAAAATAAAATTTAAAATGAAAGAGTTTATCTATTTAATCTTATATCAAGAGGATAATTTTATATTGTATAACTTTGCTATTCGCACATATATAATAAAATAATTTGAATGCATGCAAATGTTATTATAACACCTGTCATGGAATTCTAGGATAAAAAAAAGCCTATTGTCATTCTTAACAAATTATGCTTTAACAATCGGATAGACATTTTTTTTATGTTATAATTTACTGTTGTCTTTGAAATTGATATGTATGTTTCTTGCAACTTTCAAATTTTTTTTTTTTTTTTAAAAAAAACTTAACATGTAATGATGAGATATTGATAAGTATTTTCTGTTATTGATTACAACAGATGTACAAACAATTTTTTTTTGTTTTCTTTTAAAAAAAAACAACAATGTAACTTCATATTATTATAATATGATAATTTATTATTTTGTATGATTTAGAAATTATATTATAGGTGATTATAGATATTCAGATGTGTGCGTGATGCTATAAATTATTATTTTAAATTTTTTTATTTATTATGCTTTGATTTCGTTAATGAAGTTTAATTAAAAAAAAGAATTAAAACCTTGTCTGTTATAAGTTCGTTTATATAGGAAGTATATTGAATGTAAGTTGGAGGTAGAAATGGTCAAGGGATGATTAGATTAGTTAGATTGAGTTTGGAGATATTATTTAACCCTCACACATATAAGTATAAGTATAAGTATAAGTATTTGTTTATTGTTTTTCCCTGTCTTTCTTTATTTTTGTATAGTTAATGTTAGATGATATGCACTGATTATAACAGATAAGTGTTGTATAAATTTTTATATGTATAAAAGATTATTGATTTATGGCATCATTTAAGTTCTATAACTAAGCTAATAAAAAGTATGTTTTAAAATACATTATATTTATGATATTATAAAAGCACACATATTCGAAAATATATGATATATATATATTGAATATTAGTCAATTTTGGTTTTACTGTACAAGAAATGTAAGTGGTTAGAAAGGTGCATAAAATAATTTTTTATTTATTTATTTTGTCTTTTATTTTTAATAAATGTTTTATTGAATTAATAGCCCATATGAATTGCTTGATTATAGATACATATCAACATATATATATATATATATATATATATATGTTGATTCTCCATTTCACCACACACACATATGGTTAACATAACATAGCCCCAGAATATATAGATTTGACAGTATAAGTCAGGTTTTATTTAATTTGTCTGGAGTTGATAAATCTCAATATTACAGTGCCAATATTATATTTTACTTTGCTTAGAATAGATAGTGATATGGATATAAAGGTACTCAATCCTAATCATTGTCTATCCTATATTAAATATGATAATTGATAATTTTGCAATAGTTTTATAATTAAATAAATGTGTGGCATATGATTAAATTAGTGTTACAGAATTGTTATCCATAAATGTTTTATTACTCTTATTTGCATCCTATATGAAGACCATATCCTATAACCTCAACTGAGCTAAGCCATAGAGTAATTACAATATAAGAATATTTTAAATAAGTTTAAAAGCAATTTGCAATTATAAATTTATTCTATCTTGTATAGAATTGGCGCCTGGGCATTTATAAATATAATAAAGTGAATAAGTGAAGAAGACAGAGGTTACAATATATATATATATATACAATAAATAAAGTTTGATATCTGTATTCGTTTCACAATATATGTAATATACAAATCAATATATATCAAAATACAGTACAATTTATATAAATTATATTCTTTTAGAAGTGCTTTCGACTATACACTTTGTAGTCTTTATCAACTATATAACATTGACTAATCAAAATGAGACAACCCTTAACAATACCCATAGTTCAATTCAGATTTCCCACAATTTTGTTATCTTAACATTTGATGACTGGCGATTCATTAACATTTGATGATTTCTTGAAATCAACATAGCCTCTTTTATTTTATGTTTATTATGACAATGTTATTTTGAATAATTTTAATATTTTTATAATCAAATTTAAATCCATATTGACAAGATTTATTATGATCAAATATAACAGATGATGAAGGTTTATTTACATCTGTTCCATATTGATTCTCTTTTTGAATTCTATTATATAAAAGCATATGTTCTTTTATTCTCTTCTCAAATGTACACTTAGATTCACCAATGTATTGTACGCCGCATCCACATATCAATCTATATATAATAGAATTTTGATTAAACTTTGAATTTTGAATTTTAGAATTATTAAGCAATCTATTTATGTTATTTTTTCTCTACAAATAACATAAATAGATTGCTTAATAATTCTAAAATTCAAAATTCAAAGTTTATTCAAAATTCTATTATATATAGATTGATATGTGGATGCGGCGTACAATACATTGGTGAATCTAAGTGTACATTTGAGAAGAGAATAAAAGAACATATGCTTTTATATAATAGAATTCAAAAAGAGAATCAATATGGAACAGATGTAAATAAACCTTCATCATCTGTTATATTTGATCATAATAAATCTTGTCAATATGGATTTAAATTTGATTATAAAAATATGAAAATTATTCAAATTGAACATTGTCATAATAAACGTAAAATAAAAGAGGCTATGTTGATTTCAAGAAATCGTCAAATGTTAATGAATCGCCAGTCATCAAATGTTAAGATAACAGAATTGTGGGAAATCTGAATTGAACTATGGGTATTGTTAAGGGTTGTCTCGTTTTGATTAGTCAATGTTATATAGTTGATAAAAACTACAAAGTGTATAGTCGAAAATACTTCTAAAAGAATATAATTTATATAAATTGTACTTTATTTTGATATATATATATTCAGTTTGACAATTATTACATTTTGTATTAAATTATATCTGTTGTTATTGTTGTCTTTCTATTTGATCCATACCACATTATTCCACTTTCATTCATGTATTTCTGAAAGTTATTAAATATCTTGGTCATGGACCATATATCAATCTGTATTAATACTTTGTTAGCTGATTTGAATATTTTCTGTCCTTAATTGGACTTCCATTAGTGCTCATTTCATGGTTAATTAAATCTGCTGCCATGTTTATTTCCTGGCTTTTGCTTTATTTCATTTCCAACACCTTTTTGAACTGTCTGAACCTTAAAAGTCTTGAACTGTAACTATATGAGATGATCTTTATCCCATGATACTAAAATAAGGCACCAACTCTTATCTCATATAATGGCTTACTTCCATACCAATTCTTTTCTATTGTTTATTTACATTAACTTTTATTTAATTGATCTTAGTTAGCTTTTAACTTTTTATTTTTCTAGCTTTATTTAATATTTAAATAATACATAAATTGCACATGCACACCCACACCCACACTGATTACTTATGTGTGAGAGTTCTAGGAAAGCTATTACATTTAATGGGAATAGATGGGATTAAAGAAAAATAAAACCAGCATATATGCAAGCAAATATGCATCACTTCAATAGATAGAGGAATTTTCTTTTTATTTTATTTGAAAATGCAGAAAGTATTTGAAAAATACTTGGAGAGAAGAAAAGATTAATCCCAGTTTAATGCTGCTATAAATTTAGATGGCTTTATATCTACAAAGACCCATGATCTGATTAAAAAATTAAAGAGCTTATGTATGTGTGGAGAATAAAATATAATTTTATACAGACATATATTTCTTATTTAGAAAATGTATCTTACATATTTATTATGATTGTTAAAAAAACCTAATGAGACAAATATTTGAGATGCAATGATTATAATTAGAAATATAGTGAAATAAATAATAATTTTGGAATATAAGAAAGAACTGCCAGTAAAAAAATACTTATAATTAAGATACTGTTAAAACTTTAATTATATATTATGCATATAATATTTGCTGTTATGCCTCATGAATTAAGAATCATGGCTATCTTAGAGGTGAAGTTGTTGACTTATATGGCTTTATATTCACAGGAAAAAAAATCAATTACAATAGATAATCTCTTTTTTATTGTTTTATTATTATTCTGTACGAAGGGATAATGAGGGTTTGAAAATGCTCATTCTACAAATTTGTCTCCCAGACAGACATTCTATACTGGTCATATGATACATACAGTTCTGTAAGTCATGACCAAAGCAAAACATAGATTAATGAAAACAAGAGATCTATTAATAAATAATCAGAAGACCTCTAGCCAAACTTTTCAGTTGGGTGATAAAGTTATGACGTGGATTATTCCTGCAACACCCTGAAATACATGTTTATAAAAAATTTCAAAAAATTTATGATGACCCATTTACTATTATCTGCTAACATAACAATAATGCTTTTGTATATGCTAATGAAGTTATAGAATAAAAAGAAACATAAAATGCCTACTCTTTGAAACTTGTCAAAAGAACTTGATGATGAGCAGGTGATTTGATAAGTTAAAAATGTAGGATGTAAGGCTTTAGTATGAGTGCCAATTGTGGATTGAAAATATTTGTATGATTAAGACTTTTCTTTGTAGGGGCCAACTGAACTTCAGGTGTGTGCTTGTGCTGAAAACTCTCATGTAAGCTGATAATGAATCACCAGGTGAAATATATCCTGAGCTCACTATAGTGTCACTGGTAGAAAGAAATTCTCAGTGAAATTATAATTATAAATTGTAAGTTAAAATTAGATGTTCAGCAGAGTTTACCTACATTTGCAAAAAGTTTTCCAAACCAAGGGTCCCTGGCTACCATGCATATTGCACAATTAGACTTACAATTTAGTGCAATATCCTTAAGACATTAAAATTGGGTTTGGTTAAAATTTAGTCAGTTTACTTTACTAATGAAAGTGATTTTAAACTTAGTATACAATGATATTCTAAACTTAATACCTTTATTATTTTGACAGTTAGTTAATTATCCAGTTTAATTAGAATTTAACTAGTTTACTTTCATATGGAAAGTGATTTTAACTTTGTATCTCTATGTTTATTTGGTTTACTTTACTACTGAAGGTGATTTCAAATTTTCAGACTAAATTACTTAATTTCTGACTCATTATCAAGGTTATATGTATGAGGTTAATAATATTCATGTTTATAGTAGAAATAAAATCATTAAACATCAAAGGTCGTAATTGACTTGTTTTCTTTTTAACCTGGTTGGAGGGTAATGTATTAGTTGCAAATCAAGATACATAATTAACCACAAGAGTAGTAAAATGCTGGTTATCTTTAGATAACAGTTTTAATAAAAACACTATTATAGAAATGAGTAGTCAAATAAGTTTTAAAAAATGAAAAAGGGTTTTTTTTGGTTTACAAATTTAAATTTGCTTGTATTATCTATAAGATTAGAGTTCAAGGTTCAAAGGTCAGTTATTCAAAATTTAAATAATTGACATGTGATTCTTTTTTTAAAAAAAGGATTTAAATTTTACTTTGTGAAATATCAATTTATAAAAGATTTATGTTGTAATAAGTATTTTTTTATTATTCTGAATAATAAAACCGATTAAAAGAAATATGATTAAAAAAAATAATAGAATACAATTTATTATTTTAATCAATGATAGTTTTAATACAATGTGATTTAAACTTTTTATTGGAAGCTAGCATGCTGTCAGTGTCTCTATTTTTTTATAATCATCATTAGCAGCTTGTAAAAACTTTAAGTTTATTTTATTAGCAGCCAAGTTATGAACAAAGATAAATATTATGATTTATGGTGGCTAATTCCTGTGTGTGTATTATTTGCACTGGATCAATGTAACCTATATTAATGATATAAGTTCTACCTGATATATGATCAAACTTCAACTGTCATTTCTGAATTCTGCTAAACATATGGTAAAATTTATATTTGCAAATGGATTGTTAATAGAGAGTTTTCTCTTATGAAATATTTATTTTTGGAGAAGTGAAGAAATATGATTTAAGAAAATATGAACTGAATAAATTAAAATTTGAAGCAGTTAAAAGAATTTAAAAGGATTGTTGTTTCCACATTTTTCAAGGATGATATACAGCATCTTCAATGCTGAAGTAGACTTCCTAATGAAAAACCAAACAAAGGAAAAATTGTTAAGCTTAACATAAAAGGGATTTTAAACTGAGAACATTAATAAATCTTTAAGGCCTAAAAGTGTGATGACTTAAAGGATGGTGATGTTTAAATAATTATTATTTTATAATTTAATGTTACGATGTTTTAAATATTTTATATATCTTATTGCATAATCAAAATGTTTTTTTGTCAGTTATTAATCTGATCTTCTCTTTTTCCATAAGTTCTACTATTTAAATTATAATTTAAATGTATACTTGCTAGGAAGATAAGAGTTCATATTCTACTGATTTTGTCATGATAGTGTTTTTAATAAGACTGATGCTGTTCTATATATTGTTCTATGAATTTCTCAGCTTTGGGATGGCACTCTGGTTTTAAGGCTAATATAAATTTGTATTCCATAGAAAGTATAATTTCTCTTCAGTCATTTAGGAGTGATTAATGGTCAGGAAAATTGACATACACCTGGGTCTCATTTTACGCGATAGATAGGTTCCTCAGAAAACACACAAAATCGCACAACAATTGACGTAACTTACCTTGAAAAAGGGGGGATACGGACTGTGATTTTTCAAAAATTGCATGAAAGCAAAGCACCAATATAAAATTACTTTAAAATTCGCGCAAAAAAAAAAGAAAGAAAATATGACAAATACAAAATTTCAAATTTGAAAAAAATTGATACTATTAACTATAATATTTAATTTTATTCAAAACAACATACTTTTATGCATAATTTACAGTAATTTACATTTTGTTATATACACATTTTAATTATTATCACTATTTGCCGATAAACAGGTTTGTTTGCAAACTGGTAAAAAATCAGATTCTTCACAAGAGGAAATACAACTAGCGCCAATGTCACTCTCACGTTGTGTTAATGGTTTTTTGGTGACAATGTAATTAGTAATTAATCTAATGACTAAAAATTAAATTCTTATTTTTGTCTTTAATTTGTCAATTTTCAATTTTAATTGTGCCTACTACTATTACTCACCTTTTAAAAATAAACTTGCGGACACTAAATGATTAATAATTGATTACGTTCTTTTTTAAAAAGCAAAAACAGAATGTGATTTAAAACGCAAAATTAACACGCACAATGTTTGAACAAATTTACATTATAACCTTGTAAAATTTAATGTTTGTATACATAAAATATGGAAATCATGATTTTAATTTCATTATTGCATAAAATCTTACTATTATAAAGCACTGAAAATATTGAAATTACTAAGATGAAAGTCGAATTCCAATAATGTGCTATTACTTTCAATATATGCAAAATTTATTATTTAAAGTATTAGTGCATTATCGGAGTTCGACTTCTGGAGAAACGTGAATCACGTAACTTCAAAATCGCGTTAAATAAATCTGCATAAAAAGAGACCCAGGTGTACTTTGTAATAATTTATTATTATAGCTATGTCTAATCCTTAGTGCAATTTATGATTGAATTAAATTATATTTTACTCCTATCTTGTTTCTCTTATTTGGAGTTGAGTGTGAAATCTCAAAGATTATTTTAATTATTAAGCACTAACTTTTCATATATATGATTATTATAATTTGTGCTAAATTAACTTTGATGATCACATTTGACAAATGGCAGGACCATTAAAAATGCCTGGTTACTTATAGTTGGTATATATATATATATAGTAACCATATGGGAGGCTTGATGTTTGTCAAGCATTATTTAAGTGATCAAGTGTGAAAATTTTAAAATTTTAATTAACAATAATTATAATATATTAAATCAGTGTATTATCTTGCTGATATATAATAGTAATTGCCAAATTGCATTTTTAAAATTAAGTAAATTTTATCAGTAAATCTCCTGAAAGTGATAAAGACTCAGTCTGTTCAAAGTATGCTAAGCCTCTGATGGGGTGTGTATACGATTTTATATGCAGTTTGTCAGGAGGACTAATTTTCAATAATATTAAAATAATAATTTAATAGCATTATTATTAATTTGAAAGTATAAATATGTTTTGGCACTTTGTTATTATTAAATAATAAAGAAAGATTTAAATTTATAATTCTTCTAAATCAATATTTGCAGTCAATTCCTAAGTATATTTTTTATAGTGATTTAAAATAGAATTGAACAGTTTGATTAATTACCACTAATGAATATGGGGGAGAAGTATTAATTATATGCACCTTATTGCTGGCATTGGTCTATTTTTAATTATGCAACAATTCAATGTAATAAAAGGTATTAATAACTTAACATAAGTAGTAGAGAGGGTAACTATAAATAAAATGAACTACAGGAAAGACATTAATATATGAAACAACAAAACTTAATAAATCAAGAAGAAAGCTGAAAAAGTTATAACACTGGGATTGAATTGACCAAGAAAAGATATTATAATTTTTAAACCATGGAATAGAATATCTTAATTCCTTATATGCATGATAAACTCCTTAACCATCGATCAACATTTGCCAAGATTTTACACTAGAAAAAAATGGAAACTATATTTGAAAATAAATATTTCATGAACAGAAATGTCAAACTTAAAACTGGACAAGTTATTGTAAGCATAATATTTTATTTGACATATTTTAATTATTATATACATTTAAAAGTTATATGTAAATTATCTACAATGGCAAGGAGGAAAGAAAAATTGTTCTGCACATTTTTTATAGAGCAAATATAAAATACTTTTGTTTTTATCAAATATATAATAAAAATCTAATAGAAAATAATTTGGACAAAATGTTTTAAATTTAAATTGAACAAAGTAAAAGTTATTTCAAATGAATAAGAAAGTTTACTGATTTTATAAGATCTGTAAATTTAGTTTGTATTTTTTTTAAAAAAAATCGTCTGACAAATCTTTCAAAATGCTAACATGCTTTGTCATTAAAAATGAAAATTGAAAAAAAAAACATTTACTGTATTGATAAATGAAAAATAAAAATAAAAAAAATGTTTAACTCACATTTATTAAAGATTTTAAATAGAAATCCTGATAAGAAAAAAAACAAAAACAATAACCATTCATTATATTATTGAAGAAAATATTCAATAATATTGATATAAAACATAAATGAATAAATGTCTGCTTCTTAATAAATAAGGTGAAATGCTGGAATTAATATTAGTTTTAAGTAATAACAAACAATCTCAAAATGTTTTGAAATGCTGAAGTCATTGCCAACTATTTAAAATGTATTACTGCAGATAAAATTAAAAAAAATGCTTTTGTGAAAGTTTTCTCTTACTATAAAACTACAATTTAGTCAATTAAGATGAATCCAAAATTCTGCAGAAAATAATTATAAGCGCTATTATATCATTATTGTATTGCAATAAAGTCTTGATAATTTAATTTTACTATATTGAAATAAATGTAAGAAAATATGAATGCTTCATTTATAAAATGTTTAACCCATAATAGCATCATTTCCCTCATCAGTCAGCTCATAGGCAAGAAACTCCAATTATGAAGTAGGGAATAAAATAAAATATGATAATAATGTTTTTTTTTTGTTTATTCATGTTTATTATTATATTGTACTAGTTTTGGATAGGTTATTAAGGTTTATATATGTTTTAATGGTATAAATTTGTAATGAGTCTGAAAACAGACAAAAGTAAAATTATATACATTTATTTATTTTTTTACTTTTACTGGTTGGTCTAAAATTTAACTTTAAATTAAGTATGTCTAAGTAGAGAGATATTCCAATCTCTTACATTTATAAGAATAATTTATTGATATTCTTTTTATGGCTAAACTGTCAAAATAACTTGCCAGAAGAATTATAGTATTTATTCATAATAACACAATTATCTTATTATATGGAGTTTTCCATATAAGCAGGGATACACTCATTTTATATCTTTATTATATTGCCTATAATTTAATATGTGCACTTTAGTGTAGAGAATTTATGCTATTTTCATTGTCTGTGTGTTTCTTATTGATACAAACTTTATTATGCTTTTAAATATGTTTTATCGTCCATTGACTTAGAATACTTTTGCTGGTTCAATACACTATTTAGTATATATACATTGGGAAGTAGGATATTTATCTTTAAGCTTTTATTGTGAGAATTATTTTATCTTGCCATTGTTTTGATGAGGCTTGTGCTAGTTTCCATTTTATACATGTGAAAAACATAAAATTTCATCAAATACATCATTGATATTGAGCATGGATAGATGGAGTATACTCTCTTATTGCTTATTCCATGAGAGGATTATGTTGTCAAGGCTGATAATTATTTAATTCTTATCTAACATAATTTAATCCCTGGAGAGGATTATTTTCATGGCATGCATTCTGTTTTCCTGTGTTGAGATGATATCCACACATTTTATACATAAGAAAAAGGTATTGGAATCTGCCATATTATTATACAACTATATAATGTTGTTTTGAAGAGCCTTTCTTTATTGTCTGATCCCTCATGATGATGTCTAGTTATTTACCACCATGTATGGTGAAGTGTTTGATGTTCTAAAAAATATATAGCAATGATAAGATAAAGTTAGCTTCAGGGACACTTGTTTATCTATAGTGATCAGCTAAGTAAAATAGTGTATGTATTGTGCTGTTGTACTTTGTCAACAGTTTACAAGCTAACCAACAAAAGTTAGTAGTAATTTTAAAACTTATGTATAACATAATAAGAGATACACATGTGCAATGTTATTTTATTTCATCAAGCAGTAGTTCATCAATGGACCCATAAGATCTCTCACTAGTTAGAATGATTATTTTATGGACATAGATAAAGTTTAGTATCCTGCGTATATTTGTTTCTGGTGTCTGTTTCCATATTATATAATAAATTTCTCCATGCTAAACAATAATAATTATTTGTGCTTAATATGATAATTGCCATTATCAAATTATTAATTAATAAAGTTTAGTTATATTTTAATGCTTTCAATTCCATATTATAAATGGATATTATGTTACTAAACAAATCAATGCATCAAAACTGATATACTAGTACTCAAATAAATGTACCTTGCTTTATATTGTTTTTAAAATATATGTATGTTTTTCCATTGTTTTTTTTTTTAAAAAATGTAAATAGTGTAAATAAATCTTATTGCTTTAAAAATATATTTAGTTGTCTGTGGTCTTATTGCTAATCATCATTTATATTGTTGTTGTTATTGCTATCAACATATTATTTTATTGTCTTAAAGTCATCATTAATTAAACAGTATATTTTATTATGCATTAATATGTCATTAATATATCATAATGACTTTGGTAAACTTTTACATCTAAAGTACATTTAGAATTTATGGCTTATTGAATAGAGAATTGTGGGGCTTAAGCCCATGTCTTATTTTAAATAACCTGATTATTTGAACCATAAGATATATCATTCACTGATCTTGATCCTACATCCCTTAACTATTTAATAAATCAGTGTTTGTAAGTTATTGTACTTACTTTATTAAGAACTTATTTGTATTTCATAAAGCTTAGAGTTAGTGTTACTGTTGGTATTGGAATTGCCAAATATTGTTTATTAATTCTATTTTGTTTTATTAGCTGTTTTGTTTGTTATATTTGGGTAGTGGCAAAATCCCTCTCACTAGCCAAAGTAAATCTTGAAATATGAATATTTAAGTTATTAGAACCCTGAGAAAAATAAATTGTTGATTTTTAATTGTAATTGTGAATTTATAGTAATTTTATGTCTTGAATTATTTATTGTGCTTTTTATTAATGCAGTATAACTTTAAGATGTAAGTTTCTACTTTAGTTTTAAAACTTATAGTCTACTTTAACTTAATGGTTAAATATTCTGGTTTATTCAAGCTTATAATCCATACTTTGTTTCATTTTGCTACTTAATACAATATTAGTTTATAGTTGATGATCTCATTATCCATGGTCAGCATGGTTCTCATACTTCATCTTGATTTTCATTTCTTTTACTTTTTCAACTTCATTTTACCTTAATTCATCATCATACTTGATTCATTCCTTATTGGCTCCTATTCTATCAATATCTCAATTATTCATTATCCTAACACCTTTTCTTTCTCTTAAGCTTGTTCATTTTCATTATTTATTTATTATTTATTTCTATCATATATTTATCATTTAATTCAGCATTCGAATCCCACATTCATCTCCTAGACCCGATTTTTAATTACTTATTGGTTTACAAATATTAAATTTGCCTAATAGTATTTTGCTATGGATTTTGAAGCTACTTTAACCAATGTCAATACTGGAAGTTATTATCTTCATGGATCTTTGTGACCTTTCTTAGATTTATTATTTCTCGTTAGCCTAGTTGGTTTTAAAAAAAAAATAATATCTGTATTTTAACATTTCTTTTATGCATATAGAATGAGTGAGAAAGCTTATTTAGGATTTCCAAATATATAGACGCAAGCCTACCCCCATTTTATTAATAGGAGATAATGTTTTAACACACAAACATATGTCAAAAATATACATGTATACTCATCTCCCCTCTCCATTTTGAAATGCCATTAATTCTGAAGTTCAAATTGAGGGAGAATATGCATAATATTCTACTTCATATTATATCAATATCACTATTTATAATGTGCGACTATGTACAAATTGATAACTGAATATAGAAAAAATACAAATGACAGTCTTTAATTTAAAATCATATATTTAGCAAATTTATTTACAATTAACATCATTTAGTTGAGGATACAACAAAAATAAATAATTTGTTTAGATATAGATAAACATTCTTTGATTATTATGGTTAATACCATTAATCCATTCCATGTTCCTTTCAAATAATACTCATCCATTATCAATAATACACACAAAAAAATAAATTATAACTTGTTATTTATGTTTGCTTGCTAATTTAAACTTGATCAAAATTGTGATTTGTTGTCTCCATTAAGTTTTTTGATGAGTTCCTATCAATAAGGTAGTGGAGATATGAAATCCCCTCTTCTACTTTGGTTGGTTACTACAAAGATAGGAAAGACTATTCACACTAAAGATAATTAAGCATATATACTGAAAAAAAATGAATGAATGATGAAATTATTAGTAATAATAAAAGAGAAATAACAGTGTCATTTGCTGGTATTTAATGTAAAATTGTGTAAAATCTTACCTCTCCCCTGGTAATGATTAGGTCTATTTACAAACAAGATCACACCTGAACCTATATTTTATTTTATTTTAAAAATAAAGCTAATAATGTTTTTCTCTTTTTTAACATATTAATAGATCACACCCCTTTCAATCTATAAAAAAGGAAAGAAATAAACACACAAAAAATATGCTTAAAATAAAAATAAATTATGACTTCAATCTAAAGTCAATTAAGAGTCCATAAAGAAAATATTCTAAAAAGATTATAACTGTCTTCATTAATCCATTTCATGCTTCAGATGGTGGGTTTGAGTGTTCTAGAACATCTATTATGGTGAATGGAATTTCTCTCTACATAAGGTCTGCTTTGAGATATTGAGTTTGCAACTTGATATAAATGGTAAAGTTGCTGTTGTTTATTGCATAGATGAATAAATATTAGGTCAAATTAAATTTGGTTTTGAAAGTTCCAGCTCAATGGGTTACAACTTTCTACTCCTGATGCAACTTCACACTTAGCAATGCATAGTTGTATGTGTTTCTATCAATTTAGTCGATAAAAATTATTGAGGTGATTGATGAGCAAGATATTTGCTGTTAGATATTTCATCTCAGAGTTGATCTACTCTCCAGCTTAAACTTAAAAGTACTCTGAAAAGATTGAATAATTTAAAACTGTTCTTGAGATTTTTAATTTTCTTAGTTGATGGGTTTGAATCTGGATGCCTTTAATTTAGCATTACTTCATATCCTATGAGCTATTTTCATTTAACCTTTTTTACTTTAATGGCAGCAGACTTTTCTATTTGAACTGCAAATTCAATTTTTCTCTCAAAATTTGTACATGTTGGATAGCCAATGAGAGTTTTTGAGCTGAATTTTGAAAAGAAAAATGTTTGTTTATATCTTTTGGTAATTACCAAAATAAGGTTCCAAATCCATTTACTTCTGTTTCTAATCACGACTCAATCCTTTTTTCTTTTCAAAAATATACAGTACATATAGCCATATAATTCTATAAATAAAATCACTTCTTTTCTTTTCAAAAACTTTATTTGATGTATATATATATCCACTTATTTCCAACATTTCGACTATCTTTACTCTATAGTCATTTTCAAGGATCTAGAAAAAACATTACATTATAAACAAACTTCACATAATAAAAACAAAAATAATCAAAAACAATATAAAGCATATAAACCCCATAAAATTTAAAAATAAATAAAATACATTAAAATCAATTAAATTAAAAACACAAATCATACACCACACTTACTTGACTCCCTTCTCAAAAAACTTTCCCTTTTTACGTTTTTTTATCCAAAAAACCAATTGTTACAATAAAAAACTTATTTCCTTTTTCTTTCTTATATACTTCAAAAATGAATTTATTTCCAAAAATAATTCTTTATTCATGTCTTATCCAATTCTATTTAAAGCAGGTTTATATATTTTTATATATAAACTCTCTTTTACCATTCTTTCTTTATACAATCTAACCCCCTCCAACATTTTATTCTTAAAATATGTATGTCCAATTTCCTTACTATGTATATTTACATTAGAATTCCTATCTCTCAAATGCTGTTTCAATCTTGTCTCTAATTTGTTCTTTGTTGTACCAATATATGATACATCTTTATTCTCTTTTTTACAATCCAAACATTCTATTTTATAAATACCATTCATGTTTTCAACATTCCTATTTCTTATCATATTACCTAAATTACATTTCCTTTTATATACTGGTTTCAACAATAAACCACATTCCTTACCGTATTTCTTATTCATATCCCTCATTATCTTTTTAATCTTAAAAAAAATACTTTTTGACACTTTATACCCACTATACATAAATTCTTTTTTTTTTCTTTCTTTTTTCTCAATTTCCTCTCAATTTTGTCTATATTCTTTTTTCCACATAATTTATTAATAATCTTAATTGGATAATCATTTTTTATTGCCTCATTTTTTGTACACTCCATTTCCTCCCTAAATAACCCCTCCTCTGAACGTAGATTAATTCCTCTAACTATTCTATTATTAACAATATTAATCCTATGTATGTATTCAATATCTGATTCCCAATTACTCAAGTATATAAAAGGAAATGTAATTTAGGTAATATGATAAGAAATAGGAATGTTGAAAACATGAATGGTATTTATAAAATAGAATGTTTGGATTGTAAAAAAGAGAATAAAGATGTATCATACAACAAAGAACAAATTAGAGACAAGATTGAAACAGCATTTGAGAGATAGGAATTCTAATGTAAATATACATAGTAAGGAAATTGGACATACAGATTTTAAGAATAAAATGTTGGAGGGGATTAGATTGTATAAAGAAAGAATGGTAAAAGAGAGTTTATATATAAAAACATATAAACCTGTTTTAAATAAAATTGGATAAGACATGAATAAAGAATTATTTTTGGAAATAAATTCATTTTTGAAGTTGGTTTTTTGGATAAAAAAATGTAAAAAGGGAAAGTTTTTTGAGAAGGGAGTCAAGTAAGTGTGGTGTATGATTTGTGTTTTTAATTTAATTGATTTTAATGTATTTTATTTATTTTTAAATTTTATGGGGTTTATATGCTTTATATTGTTTTTGATTATTTTTATTTTTATTATGTGAAGTTTGTTTATAATGTAATGTTTTTTCTAGATCCTTGAAAATGACTATAGAGTAAAGATAGTCAAAACGTTGGAAATAAGTGGATATATATATACATCAAATAAAGTTTTTGAAAAGAAAAGAAGTGATTTTATTTATAGAATTATATGGCAAAATGAGGTTGTTCTATTTGGAAGTGAATTTAATGTTTTCAAATAACAAGTTTGTGTTCATGCATTGGATGACTTATTTATGTCATTTGTTATAGTTTATATATATATAAAGCTTGCATTACCAATATGTAATATATAAAGAGCCTGCTAATAGCGCTAAACAAGCTTATTGTTTTATTTTTTAATTATTAATGTTACCAGAGATAGTACCTTAAGCCTTTATCTATGATGGTCCCCATCCTCAGACCGGTTTTAAGCTATAGCTCTCCTCAGTGAGGAGATAAAGGCTTCAGGTACTATCTCTTGTAGCATTTATAATTAAAAAATAAAAAATAAGTTTGTGTAAAGCTATTAGCAGGCTCTTTATATATTAAATATTGGTAATGCAAGCTATATTGGTCAAGTGACAAATGACTTATTTTTATTAATATTATGATTTTGCTAATAGGGCTTTGGCTATATTAAATTGCTAAGTCTACTAATATATTGTAATGGTAAGAATTGTCCCTCCATGTAACAAAATCTAGAACAGAGGCAAAATACACTAAAGCTGATCGAATTCAAATGCTGAGATCCAGAATCCAAACAACATACAATCCTTTCACCTCTGCTCAACGATCTAATACCCTATGGATGACATTTCTCAACTTACACAGACATTCAATTTAACCTCAGTCTGGCAGTTACTCAGGGTAAAGCAAAAGACTCATAAATTAACTAATTTAGCACTGATTTGGTCAGATATACACACATATGACTTAGTAATTAATTACTATATCAATGATTGATCATGAAATTTAATAGAATGAGCTACATATAGATATAATAATGTATGTACAATGAAATCTAGAGTTGGATAAAATGAACTCATGGACAATAAAGATATGGAAATGAGTTATAATTTTAAATATTATTAATTTAATAAAACAATAACAAATATTGAAACTTAAAATATACAAAATTGTATAATGAAAACATGAGAGATTACACATGCAGGCATTGCATAACTAATGAGATTAATGTTACATATTATCTCATTATAAGTGTTCAATAAAATTTAGTGCAGTACTGAAGTTTATGCCTATATTAATATGCCAAATTTCTAGCCCTTTTGTAGTTCGCTAAATTATATGGAACTTTATAGCCAAAGTTATATAACTAACTTAATAGCACTTCTGTGGCATCTATCAATATATCTAGTTAAGTTGAGCATATAGTCATGCTCAGAGATCCACAGGTTAGTGTGTTAACCTAGATTAGGGTATACACTGATGCTAGATAAGCATGTAATATAAAGGGAGAGAAAACTGGTTTATGACAGGTTTACCTATATACTCTATGGTACATATTAAAATATTAATAAAGCTAGAAGCTGCGAATGGGTCATTATTCATGGGCTTCAGTCTCAAGACTCAGTTACTCTAAAACTGGTCAACTTGCTATGAATAGGAACATTAGTAGTTCACGGAATCAGATAAGCATTAATTATGAATAATCTAGGTCCTTGTGCCCTAGTCCTAAAAGTGTATGCTTTACCCGAACTAAATGGATAAGTGTGACCTCTATTAGCAACGCATCAAGAATGATGCAGCAAGCAGATAATTGTACATTGCATACTTAGCTTAGTAAGGACACATTCACAACTTATACATATATATAACGCAAATACATAAAATTATATTATCATGCCTTAAAAATAGATAGTGTCTATTTGCATATCTATACAACCCAGTTTTCAAATTCTGTATTTCAAATATACTATTTAGGGACTAAATTAATTAGTAACCTAGTTTAAGATTATCACCTGCATCTCAACATATATAAATCTAAGGAGTCCAAAGCATATTTGCTGGATAATTACGAATAAAACATTAAAATATGCTTTGAGAATATCTCTGTAGCTAGTTCCTATGATGAACAAGTTACATATATAAAGTTATAATTTATAACTAGAGTTAAGTAAATAAGCAATTATTTTATCTAGTGCCATGTTTACAATTATATTACATTCAAATATCAGCCTTTCAAGCTAATTGAGCATGCATCTTTGAGAGTGTTAAATAAATGAATACTTTCCTATTCAATCCAAGATATAGTATTTATGCAGGAATAAAAAGGATCCTCTTATTCCTAAGACCCAAATTCTATTATATGAGCAAATCTGAAGAACTGTTGAGGAGATCATGAGTAGAATTCTAACTTTAAATTACTATTTATGGTGCTAGATAAAATAATTGCTTATTTACTCATAATTAAGTTTCAGTAAGAATGACGTTTAGTAAATTCTAAGTAATTTCACCGACGTCATTCAGTCAAAGAACATCATAAATAGTAATTTAAAGTGAGAATTCTACTCATGCTCTCCTCAACAGTTCTTCAGATTTGCTCATATAAAAGAATTTGAGCCGTAGGAATAAGAGGATCTTTTTTATTCCTACATAAATACTATATCTTGGATTGAAGAGGAAAGTATTCCTTTATTTAACACTCTCAAAGGTGTGTGCTCAATTAGCTTGAAAGGCTGATATTTGAATGTAATATAACTAGAGTTAAGCAAACTACAATCTTAACTAGAGAACAACTGATTATTATAATATTAATACCCAAAATTTAATCAGTAAAATAATATGATCTTGAAACAGCGAGTGAGAAAATTAATAATTCAATTACTTATTATATTTATTATAGCAAAGATTTGAAATTATCTTCACAAATTGATAAGCTAAAATTATATTTATGAATACTCACGGTTTTGAGTTATTTGGCACATTAAATACATATAATATTAAAATAATAAAAATTATAGAATAAATTGGATAGATTAGCAATAAGCATAAAAGACCACAGAAAATTATACATTTAGTTTAAAATAGATTATTAGAGTTTTACATTTTAACAGAGAATTCAATATCACAAGCTTTACAATTAGACAAGATTTAAACATCAACACCCAGCAGTATTCTTTGCAGACTTTAGGAAAGGTGTTTGGAAAAGGCAGGTTTAATAAATAGCTAGTTCTTAAAAGAAAGAATTGAAAACCACAGTTTATAAACAGAGTTCAGAATGAAAATTCATCAATTTACTGGTCAGCTATTTTCAATGCAGTTAGTTCTGAACCCTTGGGAGGATAATAAGTTGACACTTTTGGTGATGATTTAAAGTTAATGGAGGTTTTTTCATGGGCTGCTTTGCTGGTGTATGGCTTTATATTTTATCAGACCAAAGTCTTTTTCCATTTCCAATAAAGGGCAGGAAGCGGTGAGTGATTGCCTGCTCTCTCTGTCATTTTAAATGTGAAATGAATGTGGGTTATGTTTACAATTCACTTATTATATATATGATCGATCCTTGGTGACAAAATTTTAAGTATTTATATCTCTCTAACTCTGGCCACCTGTTTATTTTTACAAGCTTGTCCACATTTATTTATTTTAGAAAAATATATTTAATAACTACAACTAATAGAAAAACCCATTTATTTACTTTAGAAAAAAACATTTTTAATTATGACAACTAATTTATATTTTGTTTTTCTACTTTTTTCCTCCTGCTGTTTATTGTAATAATGCTATAAAATTCTGGGAAATTGTTATTAACACTTTAGATTTATAAAATCAAGTTCACACTATTTTAGGACTATTGTGTGACCTACTTCAAAAATTGTTTACAAAAATTAAATGTTATTTTGGAAAAGTTACTTTAATAATTAGTAGAAAACTAATTTTATTACCATACATGCAAAATAACTATGGAAATGGCTTATAAACATATGCGATTTCAATAAGATAATAAAATTGGCTAAATAATTTAAACTAAAATATTTCCTAAACTAGAAATATTTATAAAATGGATACCTGTCTGTAATATATACCAATAACATAATAAAATTGGCTAAATAAATTGAACTACAATATTTCTTAAATTAGAAATACTTATAAAATGGATACATATCTGTAATATATACATATACTATTAAATTACAGACTTACTGTTCACAAGTATATATATATGTGATTTTGCATATACTATTAAATTACAGACTTACCGTTCGCATATATATATATATGTGATTTTGCATATATAGTAATTTAAGATTGTTTAAATGGGTACTCTGAGAGGGTTTAAACCTGGCCTAGAGAGATTTGTGGGGGTAAAATGTGTGAAACAAGCAGGCGGATAAATCTGACTGTTTCAATATGGGATCACTGAATTAAGTTCAGGCCCATATAGTTTCTTTAGTTAAAGAGATGAATTTGAAGACGTATGTGTCTGAAGATTTACATATTTTTATTAATATATAAGAAATAGATAAATGCTTGACTTGAGTTAGTATTTTGAATCTAATGCTCCAGCTCCTCACCGAAGAGAGCCATAGGGTCTGGAGACCATCATAAATAAAGGCTTTAGGTACTAACTCTTGTAGCATTTATAATTAAAATAATAATAAATAAGCTTGTTTAGAGCTATTAGCAGGCTCTTTATATTGTATATATGATCGATTAATAACAATAAAAATTTTGTTTGTTATTTCTTTCCTTTAAGTATTTTATTTTAATTGCTTGCTTGCATCTAAATCTGTCCATCTTTTGCCTGTATTGTTGTAATGTGTGTAAATTACACAATAATTGATGAGAGGTTTTTAACAAAGTAATTATTAGTGTCTACATTTTATAGTTTATTTTAGATAATGTGTTTATCATATGTTTATTAAAGATTTAATCATAAAAATATGTTTAATTATGGAAACAATTAATTGTTTGTTAGCTATAGTACTTGTGAACATTTCATCATTTGATACTAAGTTTTATTTGATTTGCCTTTTAATTATACATATAGTTTGATTTCTATTATGTATAGAGAATGTAGATATTGTGGGTCTTGGGTTTAACAGAAATAATAGTGCTTTCTAATGTTTTTGGAGTTTGTTGATCTTGTTTAATTTTCATTCCACTTGATCTATAGATAATGGGGGTCTTGAAGTATTAATGTTAACTAAATAATGATGGTAATCTAATCTTATAAAATAATATTATTTACTACTAATTCTAGCATCAAATCATAAATCTGTTGTTGTCAATTTCAAGAAAAATAAATATAAACAAATAAATAAATAAATAGATTTTGAAAATAATTAAGTGAATCATAAAAGATCACTTGAATAAAAGCAATATTATGATTAAGTATTACACGTTTCAATTTTTGTTATTACAATCACCATAGTAACACCTATTATAAAATTAAATATTTTATGTTTCATATATGTTTGTTCATGGATTAGTTTGTGGGAAATATTATTAAAAACATATAAAATATTTATATTCATTAAAATGTATTAAAATTGTAATGTGAATTTTTTATTTTGGTCAAAAAAAATCAAAAATAATATTGAACTTGTGAAACAGAATTTTATTTTCACTATATTCAATTATTTCAAAAGCGTTATTCCACTTACTAATTGAAGCCAAACTTTTTTAAATAATTTTTTTACATCATCAAAAAAATGAGTCAGATTCAACAATTGTTGTGACAACAGTAGTGTCACCAAGGGTATCTTATAAATAGAACCAAAGGCTGAAACTTGAGTTCTTGTAATTTTGTCATTACCTGGAACAAACACATTTATATTTATTTTTAAAAACATGTTAAATTTTAAATTTTTTTAGTGATGGATTTCTAAAATCATGAAAGGATAAGCCCAACTATCACTCCATTCAACTGAAGCCAGTTCTTTGATAAAATATCTGAGGATACAGTAAAATGTAAAACAACACAACAAAACAAAACTATCAAAATGGTCAAGTCAACTATGAAAAAAACATTCCATTGTCAAGATCTATAATTTCATCTATAATTTGTGATGAGTGCCAACCCAACTATGTCTATATGGATATCATATTTCAGATCAATAAATTTCACAAATTCTATTATCTTGACTTACACATTGTAATAGTAAGCAATCTAAATTTAATTTTTTTATTTGAAAAAAAAAAGCTATCATTCACTTCAATATAGCTGAATTTTGTCAATAAAAAAATTCTCCTTATACATGATTAACAGTGAAGAAGAAAAATAAAGTCAGTGATATGTAGTTTTGTATTGACTATTGCTTTAAAAACTTGGATATGCTTATATGCCTAAAAGAAAATATCACAATTTAAATGTGAACATGATTGCATATCCACATTAGTTATCATTCATCTTGTCTTCTTTTCTTAAAGGAAAATCATCTCTATGTATTAGGATCAAAAACAAGGAACCCAGGAGATATCATGGACTAGTGCATAAAAAGAAGTGATACTGCTCATTTATGGTATTATTTCTATGTATATGCATTTTTTATTAGAAAAAAAAAGAAAAAAATGTGCTTTTTTTCATAATTCATGTTAAAATATATGATTAAATGATTCATTGTTGTATTTTTATATTGGACTATTTCCATCATCTAATATGTGTGTTGAATGTCTTTAGAAAAGGTTAATTTTAGTTAAATATTCCAAATGCATCCAACTGTTAGTAATATCACAGAAAACAGGTAGTATATGCACTAACTGTTAGTAATATCACACAAACAGGTTAGTATATGCATATACTAACCTGTTTGCTGTGATATTACTAACAGTTAGTGCATATACTAACCTGTTTGCTGTGATATTACTAACAGTTAGTGCATATACTAACCTGTTTGCTGTGATATTACTAAATTTGTTTACTGTGATGTTACTAACAGTTGCTGCATATACTAACCTGTAAGCTGTGATATTACTAACAGTTGAATGCATTTGGAATATTTAACTAAAATTAAACTTTTCTAAAGACATTCAACACAGACATTAGACGATAGAAATAGTCCGATATAAAAATGCAGCTAGAACACCATCGTCACAAACCTTCAGAAAAACACAAGATTTATTGTTGTTTCTATTATTTAAAATCTTTCTGATGATACAGGTTAATTTATGATGTTTTTAAGTGATTAATTTTTTTTTATGTTTAGATTTAACTCAGAGATATTCAAATAGAGAACGATTTGAATACTGTGGGTTTTAGATTAATCTAATTTTTTAGAAATTACAGTAATGAATAAATAGAGATCAATTTTATTTGATCACATTTTTTTTATCAGTGTATATTCTATTTAAAGTTTTTGGAAGATATTTCAAATTTCTTCTTCAGTATTATATAGTATTATTGTTATGTAACACATTTTTGGAGTTTCTTATACATATTTTATTCTTTTGGATGATTCTAAAAATAGAATATCACATATTTGTATTAAAAAAACCTAGGATTGTAATGTTTTAACTGGTATGACTTTAGTCTATTGCAAACATTGTTTGCTTGTTCTGTTCTATTTTATTTTATTATTAGTTATAAAATTTATTATAAACCAATAAATTTAGAGTTGATTTAAAATCCAGTGAATCTGTCTAATTATTTCTTGTAAATGTGCAAGGTAATTTTGGTACTTAAAGTTTGATCCAAGATCAAATCCGTCTTGGTAAGTGAAATAGAGTTAGATATATACATTTTCTTATGCATTATTATTAAGTCTGATTAGATATACATTTTATAGCTATTACTACATTTAAATATTTGTTTACTTATCTAAGTCAATATTACTTGTAGAAATAATTTCATTAGTTCATGAATGATTATTAATGGGCAAATCTTATAAGGTTATAGAATTTTTATTAGATTTTATTATAACATTAGCCAGAATGATCTGTTTTAAATACTTTAAAACTTTTTTGAAGTGGGGGTCATAAATTTTATTGACTAGTACAACTTAATGTTATCTTTGGCTTGGATAACTGCCAATTATCGTCATATATAGTTTAATTGTTATAAAATCCATTTTTATAATTAATTGATTGGAGATTTCAGTAGACGAATAATATCAAAGATTGTATGTCAGTAAATATCCAAGAGAAATCTATGCTATAATTTATATATAATGTGAATAGATACTGTAAAATATGAAATTATCTGATAAATTTATAGATAATAAATTTTTGCAGAGTATTTCATTTTAAAAGATAACTTAAACAATAATTGCATGTCGATCTAATGTAGGGTATGAATGACATATTTATATTATATTTAATGTTTTATTAAAGTAGACACAACACTGAATAAAGCGTTGGTGGCCTAATAATTAGCATAGCTGCCTTCCAAGCAGCTGGCCCACGTTCGCTTCCAAGTCAACGCAATTGACATATAAATAAACATAAAACAAAAAACTGAGTAAAGGTTTATTTTAATTAAGCATTATAAATAGGGTAGGTTTATAAAACGTTTTTAAAATGTCATTATAATTATTTCAAAACTAGTTTATTTAAATAGAATGTCATTAAATATTAAAGTAAATTTGCATTACTATAAATAATATGAGATTAGTAAAAGTATATCAGAACTTAGTTACTTGTAGATTCAAATTTGGTTTCGTGCAATAATAAATTAAATCAATATCTTAGGTATATATCATTGTTTAGGACAATTGTATATGTTTTCACTGCTTATTGCAGTTTACTTTGGAATAGTGAATAGATTTGTTGATGTCTGAGGCAGTGATATTGTTTGCTTTCTTTTGTTTTAAATACTATCTGAATAAATTAGAATTTAATAGAAATTGTTAGTATTTTCTGATAGTGTAGTGGGAAATCTAAATTATTATGTATGGCAAATATTGTTATTGCCTAGTGTGATCAATAACTAAGCTAGTAATATTACACAGGTTCTAATAGAGTTACTATTTGTTAATGCGTGTTTTGCTCTATGATAAATAATATAAATCTTAAGGGCATTTGTTTATGACAAATGTTGTCTTTACAAAAGGAGACAGGTAGTGAGATAGAAAATCTATTATTATTGTGACAAAGTACATACCCAATGTTAGCCAAAGATGATCATGTATGAGTGGTAATTGTTACAAAATGTTCAAAGCAACTTTGGGCCTTTTGTAAAAACGCATTCCACACTTAGGCTAAATTTATATTTTGAATGAATGATGTCTCAATTCTGAGACATACTAAAGTTTTTATATTATCTCATATTATGATCAATATTCCATTACAAAATTGTGACCAATGATTGGGATATATTTTATTCAGATTATGTTGATCATTTTCCCAACATCATCATTTTTATCTTAATATAAGATGGCACACCAAATCAGGTTCAATTAACCGATTAAAGACACAGGTTTGAGTCTCATATACATGCTAAAATATGATGTGTTATTATATATTTAAGATAGTTTTATAGCTGACAGTATTATATTAAAGGGTTTAACTAAGATATTGGGAGTTTTATTGTTGTCATTCTTTATGGATTTTGTTGGTGGCTGGAATGTTGAATGAGTGGATATATTTTATGAAAAAATAAACAAAGTCAAAGTATATTATAATTTATTTTGAACAAAAGAGACATTTTATTTCATATAAAACAACATGGAAACCAATATGGTATAAGCAAGGTCAGAACCTGAAGGAGGTAATTATCAAATGCTCAGGGAATTTATGAAAAGGATAGGATAATATATTGTACGAGTCAGAAATGTCTGTTTGTCTAACGAGATCTAGCATCTAGGCAAAAGTACCTCGAATCCAATCATGTGCAACATACATAAGTCAGAAACAATCATGAATTCTGCCTGCTTGCCTATTTCCCAGATCTATCCCATTACAAAAAACATTTCTGATAAAAAAGGAAATTTTATTCATAGCTGTCCCAAAGCAACAGCGGAAAAACAAAAGATCTACAGGAAATTGCAATACTACTAGGCTTCGAACCCCAGCCCCCAACAGAATGATATGCTCAAGTATTATAATTAGGCTTCATAAAATTCATTAATAAATTTAGGAATTAGCCTAAGGTCAGTGGAAATCAGCTATATATAATGCAATCTACTTAACGATGTGTATGCATAAATCATGAGGCAAAGCAGACTTAAGTAATAATTATATACTTAATAATTTATTCATATCAATTAAAAATGAATAAACATATATGTAATTTAATAAACAGTTGCATATATATATGTTAACAGATGGCGTTCTACCAAAAACACCATCAAGCGTTTATTTACATAAACGTCAGAACATGCATTCACGATCTCTATCTTTAATTCCACTTTCAAATCATGATTTCAAGCTATTTGCAATCGACAGTGAAAAACAGGAATTTTAGAATCTAGATCTAAACAAAACTCTGAGCATTTATGAAACAGTTTCTATTCAGCTTGCAAGTGTGAATATTTTAGACATGTAATGTCTTCAAACTCAGCTTAGCAAGCCAGACAGCTACATGGGTCTGATCTCTTTTCAGCATCACCACATAGTAGAAGCCTCTGCAATATATATCATTGCTAGAAAGACCTCAGAGGTACATTTATGAAAAACAAAAAGTAAGTTAAAAACTTGCTAACACGTGTATATATGTCAACAGATGGCATTCTACCAAAAACACTAGCAAGAGTTTGTTTACATAAACGTCAGAGCATGCATTCACTATCTCTAACTTTAATTCCACTTTCAAATCATGATTTCAAGCTATTTGCAATCGACAGTGAAAGACAGGAATTTTAGAAACTAGATCTAAACACAAATTCTGAGCATTTATGAAACAGTTTCTATTCAGCATGCAAGCGTGAATCTTTGACACATAATGACATCAAACTTAGCATAGCAAGCCAGATAGCTACAAGGGTCTGATATCAGTTCAACATCACCATATAGTAGAAGCCTCAGCAATATATATCATTGCTAGAAAGACCTCAAAGGTACATTTAAGAAAAACAAAAAGCAAGTTAAAAACTTGCTAACACTTGTATTTATGTCAACAGATGGTGTTCTACCAAAAACACCATCAAGCATTTGTTT